>BGPT01002583.1:45142-85178 GCA_003297045.1 Symbiodinium sp. clade C Y103
AGTTTCCCAGAGCCTACCAAAAGCTTCCCAGAGACTCCATAGGTGCAAAACAAGGTTGGAAAAGAGAGGCGCAAGGTTAGAAAAGAGAGGCGCAAGGTTGGAAAAGAGAGGTCAGCAAGGTTAGAAAAAAGAGGCGCAAGGTTAGAAAAAAGAGTCGCAAGATGTCGCAAAGTAAAAAAAACAGGCGCAAGGTTAGAAAAAAGAGGTGAGCAAGGTTAGAAAAGAGAGGTAGCGAGGCAAGGGTAGAAAAAAGGGTTCCAAGGTTGAAAAAAAGAGGCAAGGTTGAAAAAAAATGACGCAAGGTTGAAAAAAAGGGGGGCCCCTATTGGACTACCCCTTGCAGTCGACCCAGGTAAGATGCTTTTCCCCTATCCCACCAATCCTCTCCATATTGACATACTGATTGATTGATAGGTAATCCGAATATTCCCCAACAAACCAGCTAGCTTAATGACCAATCAACAGTTGAGCATGAAAAATCTGATTGAATTATAGTAATTCCATGTAATTCCTTGACCTGGAAATAGCGGGAAAATAAGGCCATTTGGGGATGATTCCACTTCCTAAGCATCATCACAGAAAGGTCATTAACACTCATCCAAATATATGAGTGGCTCAATCCCTACTAATTACTCCCTATAAATCACCATTAATGGCTCAATTCGGCCAAGGAGCTGTGAATGTACATCCAGCACTTTGCGATGCCAGCAAATCAACCTGGCGATGGATCGCTCAGCACCAATCCTGACCCCGAAATCGCCACGGTTGATCTGCAAAAAACTAAATAAACACCCTTTTGGGGTGGGTTGGTAGAGAAACAAGTCAGATACAATACTCTGGTATGTAGTTTCCCACATTCTTCGTGGCTAGTGGCTATTCAATATTCAACCTTTCAAGGTATTGTGAGCTATGGCACTCGAGGATAGATGAGAATATGGGTACAGCAACCTCAGAGACTGGGTGAGAGCGCCTTTGCCATTTATACACCTTTCTATACACGACCTGAAAAATCTAAAATAGGGGTACCCCCAAATCATCCATTTATAGATGGATTTTCCATTATAAACCATCCATTTTTGGGTACCTCCATTTTAGGAAACCCCCAAATGGAAGATCTTGGATCGCCTGCTGCTCACGTGCAAAGGGCCGTGTGAAGGTGGCCGTGTTTCCCGTGGAACCTGCGGAAGGAAGTCACGCGGTGCCGGCAACATGGTGGGAAGGCCAGGTGGAAGATGAGATTCCTGTGAAAAAGTCTCCATGATTCGTGATATCCAAATCACTATACACTATATGATACTATATGGTACTATATGAAACTACTGTATATGGATTGAACTTTGTATACTCATTGGTTCATTTGGTTTCTACATCAAAATGACTGGTACTCATGGATATTCATCCTCCCAAGAGATGTTTATGGATTGTAAAATATAGTTTATGATGATCATAGAGTTTAATCCATCGAGAAACAGTGATGTGTCTTTCCCAAAGGGCAAACATATATACAACCATCAAATTTCAATGATTTCATCTCCAATCCAATCCACGCATAAACGGACACAAATGATGTCAAATATCCACCATTCTTGGGGCGCAAGCGCCAACCTCTCAAGTCATGCGGACAGCCAATGATCCCAAGGTTGCTGAAACCATAAACCAGTGGGGCACCCAAAATTGGTGGAATCAACTAGCCCCGACAAAGCTTGGAGGAAGTACCATCCCGTGGCAATGAAAATGGTCTGATTTTGGTGTGATTTTTTTGTCTCCACCTATCCAAACCCCCAGAAACTGGCAAGTGATTGCAGTACAAGTGCTGGATCACACTGTTGATGATACAAGCTTTCCTCTTCAGGTATCATCTGGTGGTTGTACTTCCTCGACGACAATTATATACAACATATATCTGATAAGAGAATCAGCCAGGATCTTCGTCAGTAAAAAATGGAACCACAAATCATGACAAATCAAGGAATATATACAATATATATATATATATATGAATACCTGATATATCTGATATGTCTGATCTCCCATGATCTCTAATGCATGTTTTTTTCCTACCCTCTGGCCACCGTCACTCTGCAAAGGCGAGGATCAACTGACGTCGCTTTGGACGGATCTAGACGCCTAGTTTTTTCATTTGGGCACATCGGTATATGATGGTATGTGTATCCCCAAAATCGTTTCCTTCTGAATCAGCTGCAAATCATACTCGTTCCATCATTTGGCTATGGCTCAAAATTATGGTACCAAAAATGGTCATTTTCAATGGTAAATTAAGATAAACCAACCAACTATAGGGTTAATAATTTTGAGCCATAGCNGCTATGGCTCAAAATTATGGTACCAAAAATGGTCATTTTCAATGGTAAATTAAGATAAACCAACCAACTATAGGGTTAATAATTTTGAGCCATAGCCATTTGATCAAAGGATATCAAAGGTCTTGCCATTCGTTTTTGGTGGACACCGGTGATCCAACGAATCGCCAACATTGGCTGGTGTTTTTTCGCCACCCGCTTGAAAAATGCGAAGATCATTTGAAAATCATCAATCATCCAAGTCAATGGATTGGTTAATGGGAAAATTTACAGGAAACCATGGATTTTCCCATCAAATATAGGGGTTTCCTGTAAATTTTCCCTTAAACCAATCCAGNATGGATTGGTTAATGGGAAAATTTACAGGAAACCATGGATTTTCCCATCAAATATAGGGGTTTCCTGTAAATTTTCCCTTAAACCAATCCAGTGACCAAGCTAGCGATAAACAACAAGAAATATGGATGAATCATGATGAATCACCATTGCCTGCTGCTGAGAAAACCCAATCTTTTTTGGTTGGAAAACATCAATGAAATCACATCTAAGAGATCGATCATCAGTCATCCAATACGTAGCGATGTTTATATACAACAAAAAACAACATCCTTCGATAAAACCACCAGATATGTGAAATCTTCATCCAAAGAGCCACCATGTGCCATTCTGAAAGATGCCATGCCCCTGCAGCACGATGCGACGATCACTGGAGATGGGATTTCGGTAGGGACTCACTGCATGCAGTTGATCGCCACTGAAGAGCAACATTCGTCCAGGGAGGTACACGACATCCTCATGGCCTCAGCTTTTGGCAACAGGTGCTGGGACCAGTTCCGAAATCGCCTTCATCATTCGGGACAAATAAGGGTTTAACATGGCTTCATCAAGAATTGTTGGGGATTATATAGTTCATACATATAGCTCACGAAAATAGTGGTTGACCAGGAAAGTGATGATTAACACGGACACGGTCTAATTATGCTTATCAAACGTGGGGGATTGATGCAATTTTTGATAGCTAAGTTGGCTTTTAACTAATATGCGTGGCGGTTTGTGGATTGATGCCCATCCCCTTTGATGGAAAAAAAAACACGCTTTCACCATGGCACATGTCTCACACAGATACTACAATTATTGCGGTATATCTACGATATCCAGAAATCTCTGGATGTCCCATTGTTTGGGTTTGGACTGAAACCACACTTTTGAACAGATTCGGACACCAATCAATGGATTGGTTTAAGGGAAAAATTGCAGGAAAGCCCCATATTTCATGGGAAAATCAATGGTTTCCTGTAAAATTTCCCTTAAACCAATCCAATGAACCAAGTAGCTCAATTTTCTGATCAGTTTCTCGTAGGCTTTCCCACTGCTTGGCAGCTGCTTACCCTGCCGCAGCAAGACTGACAGGATTCAGCGATGGACATGCTGAATTTAAAGAAGTCAAACATGTGAGTTGTGGTAATCCACCAAAAAAACATATAAAAACATATGAAGATATATAAAATATATAAAGATATATAAAGATATATAGAATTGATTTCCCACCATTTTGGTAGGAATTTGTTCTGCCCTCTTTGTAGGGGTCACCATTTTTTCATTTTCACACCTTTCCCGGAAAAACTCCCAGCCGTCTAGGGGATCGTCTCGTCGACTCGATACCCTGCAGTTGTTTTCGAGCTGCGAATCGCATACCTCTCACCATTTGCAAAAAAAAAACAACATATCAAGTCATCTATAAACTATCCATCCCAGGTGAGGTTGCTTAAGATGGCCGTAAGTTTGAGCCCCACCCGTGTGCCTTTCACCCAACCCCAACTCCTACTCCTCCCACCTCTTGGTTCAGCAGCTTCCCCGTGGGCTTATCCAAAAAGGCGTCGAAGACTCGTAGCCCAGCCCCGCCGCTGGGGACCTGCAGAGGCAAGGTGAAAGTCAAGGTCTGCGCAGCTGACTGCAGGGCTTCCGGCACGTAGCTCATGAACTGCCTTGGGGAGTGGGGGATGGGCTGGGACTGGGGCTGGAACTGAGATGGGAAGAAAACCTCAAACAAAAATGGGAAGATCATGGAAGATCTAATTTCTAGATTTTGGTGAAAGCAACAATGATCCAAAATGGACCGAGCCAATGTCTGGTTGAATCCCCTATGTTTGATGGTTTTCAATCTAATTGTATGATGGTTAAATCATATCCCCTATGTCTATGTTTGATTCATCAGGTTTCATATATGGGGGTTTCCTAAAATGGGGGTACCCAAAAATGCATGATTTATAATGGAAAATCCAATTAAAATGGATGATTTGGGGTTACCCCTATTTTAGGAAACCTCCATATGGTTTTACTTGTGAATTCCAAGTTGTTCCATGTTTTTTATCATCGAAATCCCATGTTCTGCCAAGGCACTGGTCTCGATGGGGTGGCGCCACTTGCAGCGCCAGCTTCCGGAAGTGCTCCGGCAGACCATCCAAGGAGTCGCCGCGGTGCATCTTGATGTAGGGATAGGACATCCTGAGCATAGGACATCAATGGCATTCTAGTATATTTTAATATCATGTTCGTGGGAAATGATGGGATGTTCACGGGATTTTCATGGGATCTTAGTGGGATTCCGATGGTTTTCATGGGATTCTAGTGGGAGGAGAATGAATTTTTAGTAGGATTTAAATGGATTTAACTGATTTGACTATCCATTATATTGGTGATGTGTGTTTCTTTAACAAATATGTTTAGAGGTGGATAGCAAATATGTGTCATGGCTAAATGGTGTATTGGAACCCAAAACCATGGTGCACTTAAGCCATTTAGCTGAAAATATGTGATTGAAAATGCCATGAAGGATATCCCCAAGTAGATATTGTAGAAAACACGTCTTTGGCATGGGATATATGCACCTATATGATGCATATATATATATGTATATACATATACATATTTAATAATATACATATACATATACATATATATATATATACATGACATATATATATATATACATATATATATATATACATATATATACAGTACAGTAGTGTGTATATACAGTTATATATATACATTTACAGCTACATGTACTACGCATATGCAGTTATCTAAGCTACATATGTATACCATTTCACTACCCCAAAGTATGGCCAATTGTGACATGGCTGATCAGCAAATCCAGGTATACTGCAGCTATCCCATCATATCCGAACATATCCCCCACAAAAGGATGTTTTAGTTCCCAAAATATACCCTCTGGTTCTTTGACATAGCCATGGAAAATGACCCATTTATAGGTTTATGTTGATTTTCCTATTAAAAATGGTGGTTCTCCATGGCTATGTTAAATACCCAGAGGGTAATGTCCTTGTGCTACGACCATCCAAATGGTGCCGGCGACTGGGAAGGAAATCGCCAAATCGCCACCCAGCGTCCACTCCACGGGATCCGGTGCGACCGCGTCAGAGAGAACCTGCGTGGAGAATAGCGAGCACCCTGCAGTCAAGGAAAATGGTCCATTTACCCTCTGGTTATATAACATAGCCATGGAAAATCACCATTTTTAATGGGAAAATCAACCATAAATGGCAATGTTCAATAGCTATGTTAGTTTACCAGAGGGTAATAGAGAAAATTCAAACCCTTTCTGGGGAAAATGGATGAAAATGCTCATTATTATGGTCATTCAATAGGGCAACGGGTCCATTTAATGACCATCCAAACCATTGGATGTTGGGAAAACTGCCATAAACCAACCATGACTGGAGATGCTTTATAGCAGCCATAAAAATTATGACTTGGGGGATGGTTGATGATTGGGTTTACCATAGTAAAATGATGTGAAACATTGTGAAACCATTGGTTGGAATGGGGTAAACCCTGTACGTCAAACAAACCCAGGAAAACTTACAGCTTCTAGGAGAAACAGTCTACACATGGTGGATGTTCGAGCAGGTGTAGGCCTTCTGGAGAAGGATCTCTTGTCCATGTTGTAGCCGCATCCCCCCATATCAAATTCCACCCTTTTGGGCCCCCAATATGAATGGATCCGATACTTAACCAGGGTTGTGATTGGGAGATAGTTAGTATGGGGGTAAAAGGATTGCCCCGGCTGGAGGTCTGGCGAACGAAGGCGTACTCACCCCGGACCAAATGGAATGATTTTCAAGTAGGGTATGAAAAGTTGAGAAAATAAAGAGAGGATGAAATTAGCAACCAGTCATCTAACCTTAGGGTCAACATCTTGGCAACACTTGGCCTCTTCAACATCCTGTCGACATAGAAAAACCACAATTCTCTAGATGCCTATCAGCAGGACTGAGATTCTGAATTGCAGATTCAAAAGTCGTTTCAAACCATGTTGTGACACTTGAATCCATGTTGAGAATCAATCCCATTTTATATACAACCGTCTTATTCGGACAGGATGTTTGGACACTACAAGGTGATGCCGTGATGCCCAGTTCGTCATCGAAGATGCTTTAGAACTACACTCGGGCTTTATGGATCTTTATGGTAGAAGCAAATTCGTTACCGGGGCCATGAGGTTATAAAGTCAAAACGTAACTGAAGGGCACCACATTGTACCCACTTGAAGTACTGGAGAGTGCCAGAGAAATTCGCAGCCAGGACACTTCTTTGACATGCTCCAGGAGCCACCCGAATTTCTCCTCAAGAGCTCCAGGGAATCTTTCGACCGAAGTCTTTGACATTGGTCAGACTGGTTTGTTGCAATAAACTGCGGCCTGCGGGTTTATGATGAGTTCTTATGAGTAATCAAATTTGGATACTTCAAAGTGGGATAAAGTGAGAGTGTTCCATGGAGAAATCAGTGGTGTGCCAGGAATTATTGCTGTTGACCCTTTTTTGGCTTTGTCAGAAAATAGGCTACTCCCAAAATTGGATGGATCATCCTTTTCCCTCATTAACATATGGGTGTGTCTGAAAATGGCATGGGGTATACCCTCCAAATCACCAAGAAAACATGGGGATAGTGATTGTAATCAATCTATATTGAATTGAGGGTTTTTCCCCTAAATTTTCAGACAATTTCCCCAGATTTTCACATTGCCTTTTTGGGTACCCCCGGCCCCAGATTGCCCACAGTCAACTTTTTGGTGATTTTGGAGTGCTGACCTCCATCACGGCTTTCAAGTCTTCGTGGTGTCTCTGGGTGGCGTTGCTCACATCCGCGTACAGCGGACAGTGACCGCTGTAGATGGTGCTGGGACCGTAGATGTATGATCCTAAGCCGCATGAGCAGTGCCCAAGACCCACAAATCGAACTTTTTCAGAACATATACTGCCTGATATTGGCTCATAGGGATGCTCAGGTCATTTATCCTCACAACCCCCATTGAACCATGGATGATTTTGGTGTTTATGAGGCCATGCTTTTTTCGTTGCTTTCCCCCCAGTTGCGTTGCGTTCCCAAAGTTGTTCCCATGGTTTTCGCAGCCAGGTCCGGACTTCCCAGGTTTTCAGGCATTTTGAAGGAGAATGACTCAATTTCTCCAAGGATCCCAAATTCTGGAGTTGTTTCTTCACATCCTCTGAATATCTCGACAGGTCAGTGTCGCTTTCCTGGAGCAAGGGGATGAAATACCAATCAGTGTCATCTTTCTGCAGAATCTCCAACGCCTTTTGGATCCTTAGCTCCAATGGCGCAACGCCATCCCGCACCCAGCAGATGAAGGCCCCGGATGTTGGAGGGACGATTGGCGAGCAAACACAACGAGTGGTCTGTGTTGCACACATCACAACAAACATCAATATGTAGATTACATTAGATTACCCAGATTTTCATCCAGATACAAGCAAAGGAAAGGACTGCATCAAATGCATGAAGAGTTCAACCAGTTTCCGCAAAGTGATCCTAGCTGAGCGGTGAAACCACAGCCTATGTCAAAGGATGTCAAAGGTATGATTGAATATATCAAAAGTGATTATCTTCCCAGGTAGAGTAGAAAGCAAAGAAGCATTTAAAACCTCTAACTATACTTATATTATCTTATATTGTTTTAATTTGACATGGCTGACTGGAACGTCCAAACTTCTAATGGGAAAATATGGAATCACATTATGCATGGATGATTTTCCAGCATGCCACCCTAACCAGAGGCATCCAGAGGGGTTGCAGTTCCAGTTGGAAGTATCTATACCCTCTGGTAAACTGTTACATAACTATGGAAAATCACCATGCTATTAATGGGAAAATCCACTATTTCCATGGCCATTTTCAATAGTTATGTTAGTTCACCAGAGGGTAACCATAGTTATAGGGTCCCCATCTCCCCACTTTTCCGTGAAATGCCCACTTCCGTGGTGAAACAAGCCCAGGCTCTGCGCAGTGGTCAAGTGCGTCTCCACCAACCTGCCAACGTCGGCAGAAAACGGGACGGGACGGGTTGAAAACCACAGGTTTCCTCTGAAACATCCTTGGAGTTTCTGATCTTAATGGATCTGAGGTTTCTTGAATTCACTGATCCAAGCATTCTTAAAAGGAAAGAGCCATGTGTGCCACCTTGAAATCATGGTGTTTTTTCTTAGGCTTACTCTGTGTAAGCTGAAATTTCCAATTTGTGATGACGGTGGATGTGTACCTTGATCTAGACCCATTGCATCCGATTCTGACCCTTCGTGGATCTTGGGGATCATATACAGTACCACATGCTGTATCCATGATATATTCAATCATGGTTTCTTTGGGTTGAAGAAACCGATTCTCAACACCATTTACCATCAGTGTTAGAAAGGTAGCAAAAAAATGGAAGGGGTATACCCCATTTCAGACACACCCATTTGTATTTGTTCCTCCCGCTTCAAGATTTCTTTCGAAAGGTTCTAGGGGTTCAGGAAACAAGCAGAAACAACCGACCCTCTTCGATGAGTTCTTGGGAGTGAGGGGTCCACGGAACCAAAGGAATCATCAGTTGAGGTGGATGACAAAGGTTCCCTGAAAGATGAGACGACTCTGTAAAACCAATTGCTCGGTGATCCACCTCATTTGTGGTCAAGGCCTTGGAAAATTGGCTCCTGCAAAGCCGAAGACTTAGTCTGAGCATAGGGTACTGTATGTCCAATTTCAATGGATTGTCATCATTTTCTGCCAGTAAATTCACAGTTTGGGCAGCAATACTGCTCCGTTCATCAACCAACAAGTGGGGTGTATTGACATCGAACTTCATCAACTTAGTTACATCCATCTCGATGATTTCTATCACCTGATTGAGAGCTAAAAAAGCACTAATTCATGAAAAAAATGAATCGGTTCGAACATGTAAAATAAATACCATACAAAAGGATACCCTCTGGTAAACTGTTGCATAACTATGGAAAATCACCATGCCATGGGAAAATCCACTATTTCCATGGCCATTTTCAATAGCTATGATAGTTTACCAAAGGGTACAGAGTATAGCCAGAATATAACCATCTCCAAAAGTCCAGAACGCCTGGGAGACGCCCTCCCAGGCTGGAAACTTTGGGAGACCGCCAAGCGCCAAGGGAGGAGCGAAAGCGGCAACCATGGCCACAACATGGCTGCTGTTGTGAAGTTGCTGGTCAAATCATCATATTTACGATATCTATTGAATACACATATGATACTATACTAAATTACATAGTAAATGTATATATATATATATATACCCTGGGAGTCCAGGGCTATTCTTTGTTTAGCCTTTTGTAAAAGCCATACTTTGGCGTGACCGTCTATACTTTGGCAGTTCTCAGGTGGTGCTCAAAGTGGTGCCACGTGGAATTGTTGAAAATCTCAGGATTTCTGTTGGCGACACCATTTTTCATGGAATCAACAAAAAACTCAGGATTTATGTTAGCGACAACATTGTTTGGACACCCAATCCTTTGACACATAGGGATCTAATCAATCATCCCAGTTGATGCATGGTTTGCAATATATATATATATATACATATATATATATATATATACGTATACTGTATACTATAGTTGTGTAACAGTTCTATGTGGTACAACTTCGATACAACTCAGTTCAACTCATTGGTATTTGACAATTTCGCCCTTCTGTTGGTGGATATTTTGAGGCCCGGACGGCCTCTGTTGAAACAAGTGAGTGCTTTGGCTCAACTTCTGGAGCGATTTCATGGCTGTTCTGTGGCATTGTGGTAAGATGCGGAAATATTGCATGCCTTAAGCCCCAATCCAATGCCGAAAATCGAATCGCAATGAAGCACAATAACAAAAATCATAGTCATCATCATCATCATCATCAACATCATCATCATCAGTGTTTCTTCATTCTGATTATTCTTCCTCATCCCATCCTCCTCATCGCAATCCCTGATCTTGGTGCCACATCCTCATGGTCACAAGGTCCTGAAAGTTGAAAATGTGAACAGCACAAAACTGATTAACATCCTCCCCGGTCGACCATTAAATCCGCATGTTTTGCTGCCCTCAATGTCAATGGTCAAATAAGTCCTGGTTCTATATAATAATCATCAAATTCCAGCTTTAAACATCTTAAAACCATATTTTTGTTGGTGTCCAAGGATATCCCGTCTTCGGCCGCAGGAGCCTCGCTGAATCTTCAAGGTGGAGCGATCAGGCGACACCTGCACATTTTCAAACGTTCAGCGACCGAGAGTCTTAACCTCCAAATAGAAGTTGATATTAATCAGAAAAAATGGTGGTTGAGTCTCCCCAACTTGCAGTTTGTTCTTGTGTATATAACCGAATATATACTTTATATATATATATATATGCATAAACTTGGAATGATTTGTATAGAATAAGCCCCCAGGGTGGATAGTTGGGATGGTTTATGGCATGGTGCCATGTGGCTAATCTCCACTAGCCTGGGAATAGCCTGGGATCCCAAAATGGAGGTACTGTACCATATGAAGCTACATTTTGGGGGCATATCCCCTGGTAAACTAACATAGCAATTGAAAATGGCCATTTATAGTGGATTTTCCCATTAAAATGGTGATTTTCCATAGCTATTTTAGTTTACCAGAGGGCACATCCCTGAAATTTAGCCCTTACATAGGCCTCTATATTGTAGGTACCTCCAATTCAGGTTCCTGAAATGGCCATGGACTAGATATGATATGTCCATCACAATGGCAAGGTACTACGGTACGCAAGTACCCATCAAAGGTTTGCAGAGATATCAAACCCCAAATAAAATGTGGATTCAGCACCGTTCAATCCAAATTCCAATGCATCTTACAATACGTCTAGATTCCAGAGTTAAGAATGGGGATTGAAGCTGAAACAATGGAAATATCGTACGATCGGCAAAGCTGTAAGCCAGCCAAAATGGGGAAAGGAATCTCTGGAAAAGGGAAAATCAATGAATTCAGGAGGCCCGTGTGCAGTGCATATACATGTAATTACATTGTTCAAATATATCTGATTGGTGGTTTCAATGAACATATAAGCCAAGGACTATCTCAACTATTCCAAATCATCAACCAGCTTTCAATGCCATGGTTGGAATTACGGCTCACCATTTCCTGTCGCTCTTCCATTTGAAGAGGCAGCTCGTTGATCAAAGTGTCCGAGTCGCAAAACCCTTACAAGATGACTATCTTTCCTCAAGCAATGCTCTCTTGGTGAAGAAACTCCTTGGGAGAAACTTCACCTATCGGAGGGTGTGCTCTCCACCTTTTTCCAGGGGCACAACTTCTAAATATGCTATATATATATATATTATATACTGTACACCTTTCAAAGAGACCTTGAAGATTCGGAGGACTTGGAGCTCCCCGTTTTTGGAGCACGAACACTCCATGTCAAAAGAGGCCAAGGGGTCCCATCAAGTTCTGTGTAGACAGTGTAGACCGCGCCAGGTTCATGCTCATTTTGAAGCAGCCAATGTTTAACCCAGACCCATATGATGCCCAAAGATCTGAAGATTGATATTATATCCATATGAATGGTCAAAGATCACCCATAGATCACCCATATGATGCCCAAAGATCCATATGATAGCCATATAACCAACACAAAACCCCTGCACGACATATGGATGGTCAAAATCCACTCGTTGCGCTTTTTTTACTGCCAAGGCTTCCATCAGGTTGAGATGTGACATGTTCTTCTGCGATGCATCCGGAAAAATGGAAAACAAACGCTACGTAATTATATATATGGGATACATATTGTATATAGTATAGACATAACAATTATATATATAGTCTATAGCATAGTCATATACATACATATACAATATGATCATATGATACCATATGTAATAGGTATATGATTATATGTAACAACAATATTCTATACATAAATATATACACAGAAGTACATATGTTTAAAAATATGATACTAGGTAGAGATACATAAGATATATCTATCTTCAATCTCCCTTCCTGTGCCGAGTCGCAATCACAACTTGCCCATCAGATCTCACCAGACTAGCAACTCTCAAACCTTGGTGCCAGGGCGTGCCGGGGTCGATGAAACAAGATCGTCCTTTTAGGAAAAGTAGAGGGACCGGTTTGGTATAGTATTCATTATCATCCATCATCATCCATCTATTGTTGCTTCTATCCGTCTAAAATCTAAAAGGACATCACATGTCGTGTCACAATGGGTCGATTCATGGAAACAAAATGTAGAGGATATATGTGATATGTATTGATATGTGGGGAAATCAATGGAAATCATGAGTTAATACGTCAATGACATGGTTTGCGCTTCGAATACATGGAGTGTTCTTCAGGGTTTTCTCCGAACACAAACTTGGGGGTGTTTGGGTTTGTCCTATGCAATCATCCATCGTGGGTACCCACATACCCAGCAGAAAGTTATTGTTCAACCGAACAAGTCACAATCCTACGTTGAGCTGGCTAAACAATTTTCCCCTGAAAACAAGATGGTCATTCACATCCATCATATGTCCATCAATTAGTAATTACCACCCTATGTGTTTATGTACTTTGCCCGTCACTGATGAACCATAAGGGTCTACCCAGATACCTCTATCAGTTGGGCCACTGCGAAACTCCGAGGTCGAGAAAGAGCAGTGTCTCACTCTGCGCAGCACCGCCTGCGACGTGGTCACAGTCACAGTCGAGCCCGAAAAATAGAGTCTTGTGCATTGTACCTAGGTATCCTCAAATAGCTGGGAGTTGTGGATGTTGTTTCCCCCCAAAATATGGTAAATTCATCTTACTGGTGCTGAACGCAGGGAATGAGGGAATGACCTAATCCATAACCATGTTCACAATCATCCCAGCAACCCCCATTACCTACGTTTCGCACCAGTAAATTCATCCCCCGCTGGGATCATCATCCCCGATGGACGTTTGATCAGTCAACAACCCATATCTGCTTAAGCACCAAGCAGATGGATCACCATTTTGGGGATGATTTCTCATATGATGCATATAGATTGCTAAGAAATAAATTGGGTATCCCATTCTTGGCAAGAATCACCCTTGCACCTTTCGGTTTCTGGGTCTTGAATTTAGACCCATAAATTTCTCAAAATCTATTTTCTCTAGCCTAAGTACCCATTCTTACTGCTTAAATCCGTATTTCTTTTTGATTCACAGAGATCCTTGGTGACCCGGTTGATCGCTAAGAGTTGTTGAAATTGATCAATCAGATGTTTTGATGCTTAATTAAACCATCAAGTCAAATTCTACATTCCACTAGTGGTGAAAAAGAAACGCACAAGAAATTAACTATGCAACTAAAAGTATTTAAAATCTAAAACACCGGTTCATCTGTTTTTCTAGAGGTGAAATAGAGGTGCTGTTTTATCTTTTTGGAGATTGCAAGGTGAGGCCCCCCAGTGATGTTTGTGGGTAACCCCCCTGACCAGTTCGATAGATCTACCATAAACCATAGGATTGACCTAGTTATAAACCAACTTAGAAATAGTTCATTGACCTCACCTTGTGCTTTAGCGATGTTACCACATATATCAATGATGGTTTAAATGGTAGTTCCTATCAAATGATGGGTACTATTAATCATAGTGACGATGAATAATAGTTACTATTTATTCTAGATACTATTTATGTTATACATATTCTATCATTATCCAATAAAAATCTACTCTGGCAAACTAACGGTTTGCTATTGAAAATTGACATAGAAATAGTTGATTTTCCCACTGATAGCATGGGGATTTTCCATAGTTATGTAACAGTTGACCAGAGGGTATATTCCCATTTATCACCATTAATCACCATTCTAAAATAGCTATTCTCAGGGTCGAACTGTTAATATTGCCAGAGGGTAAAAGATAACAAAAAAAAAGGTTTCCATGTCCGCTGAGAAACCTCAGGCAGATCCAAGAGCTCCATGAGGTCGTGCTTCTGAAGCACCACACCCGCGGCCAAGGAGCCTTGGTGGCGGTGGAAAAACCATGGAAAACCCACGGAATTCGCCGTGAAAGCTGGGGATTTACCATGAAAAACCAGGTTTTTTCCGTGATAAATGGTGATTGATGCATCAGTGTGAGCGATTTTTGGATCAAACATGGGAATGTTTATGTAATTTTAGTATCGCATCTCTTCAACTATGGCTTTTGAATCCTTATAACCACTAAAGAAGTTCAAATAATGGTGGTTTCTTGACATGGAACCCCAAAAAACATCCAAGTGTTTTGGTCATATTGACTGGGGGAGCCAGCCCCCTTTTGAGAAGTTAGTAGAAATGAGTAGAAATGGTGTTTTTAAACGTTACCAGCAAAACAGCAAATGCAGCAACTTAAGAGG
Organism: Symbiodinium sp. clade C Y103; assembly: GCA_003297045.1. Taxonomy (NCBI): domain Eukaryota; class Dinophyceae; order Suessiales; family Symbiodiniaceae; genus Cladocopium; species Cladocopium sp. clade C. The sequence continues at coordinate 60,171 of BGPT01002583.1, forward strand.
TACTAGTAGTATTAACAAAAGCAAATTAAATATTTACCAGTTATAGATACTCTCTCGGAAAACTGTGTTTTCCCACTTTGGCTAAACCCCATGGTGAGAAATGGGGGATTAGCCAACCCAGAATCAACATAAATCAACCACCATCATCGATGGTACAGTTTAGGGGATTCCAGGTGGTTGAAGAAAATAGAGAATTCTCACTGGCGTTCACCAACCAAATTGGGTATTTCACCGCCAAAGCTTAAGATTTCACCCATTTCACCTACTTTTCGTGAGGATCTCATCACCGAATTCGCAGCTGAGATTTCGGCTTCCATCAAAGACTCTTAAGAGCGCACCATTGGACTGAGCGGAAGGGGCAAAACACCCATGTTGTGAACCCAATCCATGTTCTCTACCTAGAGCCATCACATTTCTGTAATCGTTCATCATAATCCAGAAGCATCCATTCGCGTTTTTTTTGCATTTGTAGGATGCTATCCAGATGGAAAATACTGTACTTCAGCGTGTTTAAGTTCGAATTTTGAGCTCCTTTGGAATGTTTTTTTTCATATGTGTTCTTCTCAAACGATTTCTGGGACTCCAGTAGAAATATGTCTGTTTGAGGAAATTCAAATTCTTATTGGTTTGATTCAGTCCTCATTGTTGTAGAGTGATTCAACAATGAACCCTCAATATGTGTTTGTCCCATTCCTATTTTTGGCTTGGTCACCTACGAATTGTTCAAACAGTGCAACCCAAAAACATTGCTGACCCAACCTGTACCAAGAAAAGTAATTAGTCATCGTACCTATGGCCGAGATGCAGCCTGATGTTTCTGAAGTTTATCATTTCTTACTTTTCCTGGTAGCGTGGATCCAAAATGTTGAGAGAAGACAAATTTCTGTTGATGAAAATCGCACCCTCCAGTGTACCCATTTATTGGGCAAAACCTCCAAAATAAGCAGCTTAGGGTTCCATGTATACATACATACAAATTGAATATACACATGCATGTATATGTATATTGTACTATATTATCCTATATTATTATATACAACTATATATTATATATATATATACATACATCATACAGATGTATACATCATACAGATGTATCTCCATGCTTCATCATATGTTCCTCCTCGAAGTCCCCTCCCAGACGGCATACTTTGCACCTGTGTCTTCACCTCAGAAGCCAGAAAGGCTCCTAGTGCCAGGGGTGCCAGTAGAATGCCAAGCCTCAGCTGGCGAAAACGGATGGCTGGAGGCAAAAATGGTGGACTTGGGCTGAAGAAAATGGTGACTTTGGGGGGATAATATCAATGATAACCCAGCAAAATTGGGATGTCTCCAGCAGAAACCGAGATATATTTATAACACATACCATCACATAGCAACATGGGAATTCCATCCCAACTTTCCTTCCAACTTTCCAACCTCCGCTGGTGCTCCTTGGGGGCCGTGCGCTGGCAGCAGCAGCCAACAAAGGTACCACCTGCTGCGGTGTTTCTGTGCCAAGGCCCAGGTGTGGCAAGGGGATCGGTGGATCAGTGGGGGTTGGGATCAGTGGCACATCCCACATTGTCCATGGAGAATGACTGAGAATTAACTACTTTTCATGGGATTTTATAATGGAATTTAATGGATTTAATTGCCAGCACACTAATGAGTTCATAATCCATAATCATTGGGAAATTGAAAGAACAAATGGGAGAAGTTGGAAACTGGAGATTTCAAGAGTGGGAATGGCCAATGAGAGTTCGTATTCTGACTGCCACAACACTGAAAACACGAATTTGAAGCAAGAAGTGAGTATCATGACCAACTATGTGGATGTTTACGAAAGACATCAGGGATAGCCAACATCATATAGTCATCAAAGACAGCTTGGGGGCAGGTTGTAAGTTTTCGCCCATCAATTTATTGTTGGAATTGAAAGGATTGACATGTTCAGCTAGATAGCTAATCAAGCAATGATACCAATTTTTGGGATGTGAGCTGGATATTGTTCTTGCACTAGTGCTTTAAGGCGTTATTGCTCCTAGCCAACACGATTGGGAACAGAACATGACTGGAGCGAGCAAAATGGATGCTTTTTGTTTTTTTGTTTTGTAGGGAATAGCTGAATAGCTAGTAATTTCTCAACTTCCAAATCACCCGCTTCAACATCTACTTCAGGCACATGGAAACCATATCCAAACAGTAAGCAAAGCTATACCGGCCATCTCATTTCTCCAGGCTTTGGTCTGTCTCCACAAAGTTGGGTCACCATCTGCCAATGATCATTTCCTGTTCTTCAACTCTAGTAACACACTAAAGGGATAGAACTGGATGACATTCACCACTGGCTTCAATTTACCATGTTCTATCTTCTCTGGGATATGATATAACCTTAGAATGTCAAACTCATTACCGTACTGTTGGTTGTGCAACCCATAGTAGCCTTATGATAAAAACCCTTTCATACACCGTCAACATAGAACTACTCACACCAACAAACCGTGATGTACAAAGATGAAGTACTTGCTTTCCACCATGAAACAATTAAAGTAATTGACTCTCAAAGCCCCGTGCTATCCCGGCGCGACGCGAAATCGCAACTCATCGCCTCTGTCCCTTCTGTTTTGGCTCGGCATCTGCCTGGGCACTTCATGGGCTGGGAAGAATCGGTAAATATATGTTGGCCAACTAGGATATTACATGGGGGATGGGTCAAATTTTGAGCCTTATGAGACCACAGATTTTAGAATATGCTTAGTATCAACCATCTAATTGTTGTGGTACCCAATGTTGTCCTATACTATGTAGCTAGACCCGCCAAGTACCTATAGTAATGGCTATTATACTTACTATACCCCATCATCTTAGGACTTTTACTTGATTGGTACCGTCCCAATTCAACAGCCGAAGGGTTTATTAATCCGGGTGGACATTGCTTAATCCGGGTGAACATTGCATCTATAGTCTATAGTTGGATGCGGTAACAAACCAAGGCATAATTTCTATCCCCCCCTTTCCTGAATTGTTCTATCACGAAGAAGGAGGATTGAACAACAACAATAAGCTGCTTCCAAGCAGGGTTCCACATTGGATCAATCCATAACCTTCATCATAGAATCCTCAAAAAGATAGACAAGTTGGACACAATTATATGGGAAAAATATCATCTGAATCTATTCTATACCTTTCAGCATCTTTTCAGGGGTTGCTATAAGCCAGTTGGTAAACCCGCACAATCATCAATCACCATGGATACGGAGTAGCAATCCATGTTTTTACACGTGTTCACAGTGTTCCCTATTCTCTAGATTTGCTTCAGGAACCCCAAAACACAAAACATGTTCCCTGTAGATTCCCCAAGTAGTGGATTTCCGGGGAAAATACTCTCTGGTAAACTAACATAACTATGGAAAATCACCATTTTAATGGGAAAATCAACTATAAATGGTCATTTTCAATAGCTATGTTAGTTTACCAGAGGGTAAACGAATCCTCTTCAGCAACACTTTGTAGGGTACCGACCACGTTCCGGCTGGCCTTGTCATCAGGCGCCGCTCCCGGGGCAACGGCGGCAGCAATGCCATCAGTGACATCCGCCATGAGGAACTTCGAAGGATCAGTGGATGGACTTTACAGCGAAAACCTGCAGCACAAGCTATAGAAAACCACAGGAAACCATGGTTTTTTGCCATCAAGTACGATGGTTTGTTTCCTATGAATTGTCCCTTCAACCAATTCTATGGGACTACTCCTATGGGTCAAGTCATGTACCCATGGACCCACAGACCTAGTTCGAGGATCTGAAACCCAAAATTTGGGGAGTTCATGGGATTGACATCTGCAAGGTGAATAACTTGGTCAACGATGATTTATGGGGGACAAAACTATATAAACTATATTCTTAAGAAATTCATGGGGCTTCTAACCCCACTTAGTTGTTGATTGAGATGGGCGATACCATTGATAATTGCAGGTACCAGTATCACTATTTTGGGGACCCTGCTAATTAGTATACCGGGGCTTAAATAAATGCAGGGTTGACGTAAGTTGAGATTACCATGTCAATGTGGCTGTACCAATCGTTCATGGCAGGAAATTCGTCAAGGGATTGCTTGCGTTGTATACAGTAAGTATTTGCAGAAATGGCCTCAGAACATGGTGATATCATCCCATCATTTCTGCAGTCGGTCACGGTGGTGAACATCCCCAAGTTGTCGCCAGAATATTCTGCCAGAATATTCTGTCGGGGAACGTGACCTACTATCGCGTTGCTTGCTTTTGAGGCACAGGGATGCACAGCGTGGCATTTTGCAGAGAATGACTCTGGGCAAATATCTGGAACAGAAATTGGCAATGAACAGCAATTGACCATAAGCCAACAATTGACAATGGTCTGCATCAGAACACATTCTGCTACAAAACCCATGAGCCCATCAACGGCTTCAGACTCAGGACATTCACACACCCCAAAGCCCAGCAGCTCCATTTTGTGATCATTCAGCTCAACGAGGTACATCAATGCCACTGTTTTTGTGGCAGCTGCATGCACTGACCGTTGACGACGGTAACGCCGCCCAGTCAAATTTGGGTGACCGTTGCCGCCCGAAAAAAACACGTCGTGACCACCGTAGACGTCTTCGCGCCAGCCCGGCGATGGGCGGCCCTGCAAATGGCCCAGTTCCTTCCAGGCCGCAATAGGCCTTGGGATCTTAGGGCGAGGGTCGTGATTTCAGCAGAGTTTGATGAACATTAGTTTGATGATTCTATTGTTGACTTAATATCCATTCCTGGATTATGTCATTATAAGTTCCCAACTAATTACTATGAGTAATTAATGAGTTTCTTATATCTATACCAATTACTTAATTATAAGGAACCAGTAAATTGAAATGGTAAGCTGGGAAGCTTCAAAGCTGTGGGCCGCGGTGGACCGCGGCGGGCCGCGGGTAATTAATCACTTGCCGACTTCAGCTGACGATTTCGTGCACCTTGGCTGACGCAAAAGACTTTCGGACCAAGCAGCTATTTTTGGTTAGCCAAGTGAGTTTAGAACTAAGATCTACTTAAGTTTATGGTAGAAGTTTATGGTAGAGATATCGATACTGAATGGGGTTTATGATCCAACCAACGTAGCTTGAGGGTCACCACCTTGTAGAGTCTGGAAATTCGTATATTTTTCAGGTGCTGCTTGCAGCAACATGGATTCCAAACGAACTGCACCCAACTCACAGGGTTTGCTGAAGGAAAATCACTCAAAAGATACCATGGCTTACACATTGCCAACCGAATTTCTAGATAAATTATAATGATTCACCAATCTGAAATACAACCATTTGGGACACTTACTCCTACTATCGTTCCAGTGACTTCGCAGTGAGGTCGTTTTTCCAGATCCAAAAGGGCTCAGATTTTGTCATCTTCCACCTTTCTTGGATTGGAGATGATTGGAGGAACATCCCACTTTTGAAGTGATTTTGTACAGTAACTGACATCAAGTTGGAACTCATATCCCAGTTTTTGTTTTTTTGGAGGTACCCTCTGGTAAACTAACATAACTATGGAAAATCACCATTTTCAATGGAAAAATCCACTACTTCTATGGCCATTTTCAATAGCAAACTGTTAGTTCACCAGAGGGTACATCCCCGAGGAAATTGAGTGCTGTAAGTTCCCCACCGGGCTTCATGAAGAGTTGATCCCTTCAGCGACAGGTTGACGCACATCACTTGCTTATAGCTTTGGGTTTATGGGGGGATATATGGAGGTTTCCTAAAATAGGGGTACCCCCAATTCATCCATTTATAGATGGATTTTCCATTATAAACCATCTATTTTGGGGTACCCCCATTTTAGGAAACTCCCATATATAACATATAAAATATATAACATATTAAATGATAGTATTCATGGGGGTTATAAACCATCATAACTGGGGGCCCTCACCTTGAAATCCCACTCTTACAACCGCATGACCAACATGGCAGTCACTGAGTGTGCCACGGCTCAACGAGTTGCTTCCTCAGGAAAAAAAAAACGCGGTGCCTCGAGTCTCTCGCTACAGTACGGAGGTTAAGGCTGCTTTTATTTGCGCTGTAATAATGGTTCAATGGAATCAGAAGTAGGAGAAGTAGGACAGTAGGATAACAATGACAGCTGAATCAAGGACAAACAATTTATACATTGGTAAAGATCGTGATGTAACCAAAAAAGAATAAGTTTCAAAAGCTTCCGTTGTGAAGGGAGATACAAAATGACATCAGCTCTGTTTTAAAGAAATGGGCTATAGTCCAAAATTGCATGTTTGTACTGGGAAAAAATAGGCGTTGAACCCCTTGATTTTGCAGCCACCTGTTTCAGGACAAAGCAACACTAGATGTGCCTAGACTCACGAGAAGTTCCGGGTACATGGAGCCAAAAATCACGCGTGGATTTTCTTTTACGTAGCAAATCACAATTTTGATAGGTAAATAAAGTATATATAAATGGGCAATTTGTATGGATATGTTCGATTAGCAAAAGGTAAACATGTTTCGTGGAACCCATCAATGTTTAATGGTCGATCATCTCTTTGACCACTTCAAGATGGTCATGAAGTATCCCCTTTTTTCTGCGCGTCTATGTTTGGACAAAAAACACATATCAATACATATCATATGATTCCTTGTACATTCCATCATGTCCCCACTAGATCCCCCCATATAATGGTGGGTTTGACACTCCTATTGAATCACCATGTATCGCAATTTGTTGGATTTTTGTTTCTGGAAAATGGAGCAAACTCCACCATTTCGTTGCTTAAATGGACTAAATCCCACTATATCCCAGTGATCCCGATGATATTCCCATCCCCAGAAATCTTCACTGCCGGCTTGGCCAAGGTACGGTTAACTCCACCTCTGGACTGTGCACCACCTGGTCCTGTGCTCATGTGGGATTCACCCGCCATAGTCACCATGCCAAATCTTAGTAAGAAATGGATATTGTCATGCCCAAATGGGAAGTCTATCAGGTCTATTGTATATTGCTTTTACCACTTTATATACAATCAAACATGCAATTGCATTGGAAGGGGAAAATGGGAAAATCGCAATGCAGTGTTCACCAAAGAAAGGTGGTGGACCTCGCACAAGATTTCAAGCCGCAAGGAACAGGACTTACAAAGTCAAATATAAACCTAACATGGCAAAATCCAAAAAGCTGGGCACAAACGACTTTTTGCCACCTTCATTCAGGCTCACATCAAAACAAATCCTCATTTACTCGTAGTATGCCATTTCTCAATGTATCTCAACCGTCCAGAATCATAGGGTACTTCAAAATATCTGGGTAAATTATCATAATTCACTAATTTGAATTAAGGCCTTCTTCGGGATGATTCCCGAAAAACTAACCAAAAAAAATCCAGGGCTCGGTCACAGTGAGGTCGTTATAATTTACCTAGAACATATATATATATATATACATATTTTCCCATGATATTCCAGGTTATATATCCAATATTATATCCCCATAGTATCATGCTTTCATATAATCACTATATAGCTTAGAAAATATGATAAAATATTAAACCATCATTTCCCCTGAGTTCCCATCTTTAAGCATCCGAATCCTATCGCCTTCGAAGTCACACCACCTCCGACAGAGAAGTCCTGGGCGGGTAGGGGGGTGAGAATCCTCGGCCACATCCATGGATAGATATTATGTGTATATATATATATATACATACTTATATATACAATTTTTTACATGTATACACTGTGACTGTAAAAGCATGCTTCTATTTCTGATGAATATCCAACTGAAAACCTGAATACAGGTAAAATGGCATGCAATCTTACCTGCAACACATCAAGTATTCACTTTTTTTCGAAGATGAAGGTCTTCTCAGTAAACAGGCATGGTTGTGCTTCCTGGTGAACCATTCTCTTTCTTGGTTGCCAATCCAAAACTGGTTGCTGCGCAGCCTGTCCTCATTATCCCAGTTCCCTATTTTTTTGTTGTTCCAAACTGAAGTGAGAACTAAAAGGAGATTGAAGATGATTAAAGTAAGAAACTAGTAGAAGTTCCAAGAACTTCAAGTGTCAATAGCTTGAATGGTTTGGATGGAAGGTACAGAGTCGGAACGAACATGATTATGAACAATCCAAAACTCATTTTGAAAGATGCTGGGCTGTTCTCATATGTAGTTGTATTCTACTAAATAATATGAATTGTAATTTGTACATGCATACATATCTAAGAGCTCAAAATCCACACGATTGCAAATTGTGTTGTTGTTTTTTGTGTGCAGTAGTCTTTTGTCCCTCATATCTTGGAAGATATGCCTATCAACCCCAGCAATACTCTACAAAAACACGGTCTTTCGCATTCTCAGGCGGCCAATAGATGAGAACTGCAATCCAGTCATGTTTACCAGCAAAAAGAATTAAAGTATGCTGCCGCCAGTTCTTGTAAATTATTTAATGTAAATTATGACATGGAGAAGATATTCGAAAGTTGCAAGCCGATGCAACGCTAGATAGATAGACAGACAGACAGACAGATAGATAGATAGAATGAGATGAAATGACGTGATATGAAATGAGATGAAATAAGATGAGATGAGGCTAGATTAGACTAGATTAGACACTAGATTTGATTAGACTTTAGTTATATAGATAAGATAACACAAAATCACGTAAGATGAGATAAAATAGATATATTTGTGTACTCCAAGCCAGATGTACTAGATATCAGGCCAAGACTTTCTACAACATCAGGTGGTTTTTTGGGGTGAACATTAAGGACCCGGCAGCCACTGGACGTCCGAATCTTCCGAACTATTCGACCCATCCCAGGCCCACAGATCGGGTTTCCCCGACAGGGCTGAACTTGCTCTCCGTGGGAGAGATGCATTCCAGGAAGTTCTGATCCTTGCAACCTCGGAATCACGGGTCTCTATTGGCTTGTGGCCAAGCCAATCACCATCGGCGAAAAAACCCATGGAAACTTCCCCAAATCCATGAGAGTCCCTTTAATAAGTCCCAATATACCATCCAATCAAAGACCCTGCTTCTAGTCATGTTGGGGTTCCATACCTGATGATATATATATATATATATATATATTGATATTGGGATTTATTGGAATCGGATTGTCCGTCATGATCATCAAGCCAATCCCAGTTTCTTTTACTTGATACCCATGAAAACAAATCTTTCCCATGGGTCAAATTAACTAACGGCATTCATGACTTAGTATCCATTATATCGCTATGGCTAGTATTTGTCCACGGATCAACGGGAATTAATGCTGATTACTGACTAATGTGTATTCCAAGTGTTCAAGGAACAATGATTCATAATCATTCACAAATCATTCAAAGTGAATCATAATTCTTCAATCTTAACTCTGGGATGATCGAGATTAATATATGTGTTTTTTTTTTATCCGGGATCCCCCAAGTCACCATGGCTTTCAATACTAAGTCATGATCCAAATGCCTTGGATGCTTTGGGTACCCCCGGACTTCGGACACCGATGGGATCCACGGAAGGCGAAGCACAGGTCGCGGGCGAAGTTCGGTAGGGAAACCTGCGAGGAGTCGAACTTCGAATCGGAGGAAAAAGACATACTGTGCTACAAGGTACGAGAAGGTGGTGTTTTACTAGCAAAAATGGTGATGTTAATGGGATTAAATGATAAGATTAAAATGGGACTTAGTTGGCTAAGTTGCTTGAATTACGCAGCTTGAAGTCTTGGGTTTATGGTAGATCGAACTGGTCAATGGGCTGAAACCAAACCAACAAATTTAAAGAAATGACTGTGGGATCATTACACCGTTAGATGGACAGGTTAAGGATACCATCCACCAATTTAACATAGCTATGGAAATTTGCCAATTTGCGGATGATTCACCTATTAAAAATTGTGATGTTAAAAGCTATGTTAGTTTGCTGGATGGCATTGGATGCAAGGGATCTTCATTTGAAAATTTTGGATGCGTCTCCTTCTGAGTCATGTATATATATATATATACATACTGCGTATATTAAGGAAAAAAAACAACAAACAAATGTCTGGTTTTAGGTATGTATCTGCAATATCATTTTGCACCAACAATGTACGTCTGTCAAGAATCGATCGACCGGTTTGGTGCACGATTCATCATGAATAATGTCTGATCATGTACCGGCTCGTTCCAAGCAGGGGATGCGCCTACATGTATCCGCACGCATTGATGGATATTTCTCCACTATATCATATTCTATCTATATCCATCGATGCTCAAAGGGAAACCAATATCCATTGTAACTATTTCCATTACATCATAAAAACCATTATTAAACCAAACATAATATCATATTACATCACCATATTCACCAATATTCTCTCTGTTTAGATTCTCCATAGGATAGATGTTCCATTGGGAAGTTCTGACAGATCACCTTCAACAAACCCAGATATACGGCTATGAGTCAAAACCCTGGTACCTAGTGAACATCATCAAAATAGCTGGTAAATGGATGTTCATCCCATTAAAATGGATAATAACATGTTTTGATCCATCCCCATATCACGATGCTTAAGGTGAAACAAAAACCCATCTCGGCCCTGGGATTCGCACTCTTTGGCAGTGAGATCACCACACTTCTTGTAGCACCTGACGCCAACGACAAGTCATGGCCAACTCCATATGCCGAAAATCAGAGGATCCATCGATCCTTCTACTATTACATATATATATATATAATTCTATATAGGTGTTTATCTATCTATCTGTCTATCTAATCTAATCTAATTTATATAATATAATCTACTTTTATCTTGTCTTATCTTATCTTATCTAGCTAGTTATCTATCTATTGTCTAACCATCTATACATGCATTCACAAACATAATGATCAAAGAGAATATGTATCCGCAATCTATATCCATATGTAATGTATGTATACTTGCGGACAACATAAACTTTGTGAAAGGAACAGGACAAGAATACATCCCAGTTTGCAGTGTTTCGGAGCGACATTTCAGAGACTGTGTGGACATGCAATATCCTGGCAAGTACATGCAAGTTTTGAATACCCAAAGTAACTAGGATCTAACTATGGATATTTAAGATAGCCATGGAAAATCCCCTATAAATGGAGGTTTCAATGGGAAAATCATCCAAAATTAGCCATTCTCAATGACTATGTTAAATAACCAGATGGTAACTATGGATTTATCATGATTTATCTAATTTCTGAGATGTCTATACTTGGATCCTACTGGATCAAACCATGGTTATTCAACATTTGTGCACACAACTCCATCTGATCATTGGTGTTTCACCCAATGCTGTTTTCAATACTGTATGTGTCAACCACCATATCAAGAAAAACCATAGTGCTCAAGCAACAGAAACGACAATCAGCCCAACAAGTTAAATCCGGTATCTGGCCATTCTTCCCAATTCCCATTATTGTTGGTTAAATCCCATATATTTCCCATTTAACAACCGCCCCAGATTGCGATGTTGCCGAGCAGCTTTCCCAAAAACAGCTCTTCCGTTACAAGACAGGCGCCCTTCTGATGTGGACCTTGGCCGAAAGGCGGAAAGTCGCCGAGACGTCACCTTCATAGGGGGCCCCAAATGGATAACTTATCTTAGAAACACAATGATAATGGATAACGGATGATAACGGATGACTTACAAGTGATCTGAATTGATGTCAACCCGGATTAAACCATGGTTTATTAACTAGGGGGTACTACCCAAATAGTGATAATGTATAAGTTAAATGGTACCCACCCGAATCAAACAGCCTACGTAGGGGTTTATTTCATTGATTATTTATATATCCAGGGTTGCTGTTGTAACAAGTTTCTATAACTTGTCATAACTGACAAGATAATTGCACATTGGACAGGCGTTGCAATAGATCTTATCAGTGCCCCAGTTTGATAACGTGAGGATAGGGCCACTTCACTATTTAGAAGTGATGACTGTCATAAACCTATAGTTCTATAATTTTATGTTAAAAAACATCATGAATCATCAAATGTCACATAATGTCACATAGATAGTAATCCTCTGATCTTCCGTATCCTTGAGTTGTCTGCAACACCGAGCTGTGAATGGGATGATACGACAAGCTGCGTGGCGAAACCATGGAGTTTCCATGGCTTTGCTGCTCCATAAAAAAATGGAGATGTATAGTACAATCATAATAATCCGTTAGAATTGGAGATACCTCCCAATTCCAATAGATGATTAATCATTATCATGTCCTCGATTTAAATTGCCACAATTGGGGGGCATGCCCCATTGACGCCCCCAAAATCTGTCTTTATCACCAAAGAATGGATTTTCCACAGTAGATTCTTAGATGTTCCATGATTTTACCTCAAATCAATTCTGGGATTCCGGTGTGAGCAATCGCAAACACATACTCTGCAAAATTCACTGAAACTTCAACAGCATGAGTCCAGGATTCCATTGGATAAATCACCAGGCTAAATCACTTACTGCACACATCTTTGAAATCGCAGACTTTTTCATAACTTCGATACTGGTGGTACCTCCAACTTCTTATGAAAACTTTGGTAAATGATCTAGACCTAGATTCAGCAACCTTTTCATAGGTTTTCAGCTGCTTCTGATGATTCTTTCAACTAAATCTGCCAGCCCTGCATCATTCGGGTCCATCCCAAGATCCGCACATCCCTTGCCACACTCGTCGCCCGCCACGTCGAAACCGGTGCATGGGATGGGAAAGCCCTTAGACCTGTGGAAGGTGCCTAAAGGACCGAAACAGTGACCGGCTGGTAATACTATGGGCATTGAACCATGGGTGAAAGTCTTATATGTATAGTATATAGTTATGTGTATTTATATATATATATATGTATATATATATATATGTATATATATATATATATGTATATATATATATATAGTTTTATATACATAGTTTTATATTTGTGTATATATATATGTATATATTTACATATATAGTTATTTATACATATATAATTATACAGAGTTGTATATACAGTTATATGTATATATATATAGTTGTATAGATTGATTGTTATATCACATAAACCAGTGGTATCACATGGTATCACCATAGCTTTAAATAGTTGTATATATATATATATGTGTGTAAATATATAATGATTAGATTTATATGCATAAATTGCTCAGGGTCAGCAAGCTCGACCTAAGATGATATAGACGGAATGATGGAATGGGCGACCAAACAAATGTAGACGATTTGATGTCCAAACAAGAATCAAACCAACAAAAGACATGACCCAACATACCCATGACTAATCTTTGATGTCCTGCAAAAGAAGTTCAGTTGGACAAATTGACGTCATTCATTTGTATATGTATTGTTGTATGGAGATATATGATATCAAGAAAATTTTCCCATAAAGCATCATAAAAAACCTAACCTTCACCAAGGGTTTCAAAAAAAAAATGTTGTACCTGCACCTCCAGAGCTGCTCGATACTGCTAAATGCTGGGCACCCTGACATCGATTTGAAGAAGTCTGTGAATTCCTTGCCCTTGCCGCACTGAAAGCCACCTGAAAAAATGCTCAGCTTAGGAGAGAATGGTTCAGTTTCATCGAGTATTATGATATGAACTTGAAAAAGAGAGAGAGAGAGAGAGAGAGAGCGAGGGCTTGGATTCCGGAAACGGCTTAAAGTTGTTCAGCGTCTCCGATTCCGTTGCAGCGGCACAGAACGAAATACATGCCCTCTGGTAAACTAAGACAACTACTAGTATGGGAAATCAATGGAAATCACCAATTTAATGGGAAAATCCACTAGAAATTGCCATTTTCCATAGCTATGTTAAATTACCAGAGGGTAAAGTTCAAGCGCAGTCGGAGATTCGATAGGCTTCAAGGTTGGGGAGATACACCGATAGTGACTCCATGGCAACATATGGCAACTCATGCTCCAGTCACTAGCAACACTGGCCAGAAGGTCTGGAAGCTCAACTGAAAAGCCACTTGAAATCCAAGGAATCAGATACACCATGAACTTTGGGATTAGATCAGAATCAAGGTAAAACATGGTAAAACCATGAAATCGTGAACCCATCCAAAAATCCCGTCTTTCTTTGCAAGGTTTGGGCAAACCAACTCCAAAGTGACTTCAGTACAATATCAAACATTGGATCACCACACCTTTGGTTGAAACATGTTGAAACTAGCTCATTAGCCATTCATTTCACGAGATCTTAAGAGCTGCTGTATATTTTCCCTTTGCTCCAGCCCCAAGCAAATGGAAAGTCAGTCCATACATGTACCTATGGCCCCGCGCTCAATCGAGTGTCGTACTCGCCGTTGGTCAGAATCGAACACCTGATCTTTTTGTCAACAGAGCCTGCAGCTGATAGAGTTATGATACAGTACCACCTGGTAAACTTTATATCGTGCCAATGGAAAACAACAACATCAAAGAAATGAAAAACAGCATCTGTATTTTGATGTCGATCGATTGAAAACATGGCTGGTAGCGGCTCGGCTCGATTTGTACATCTTCGTTCCCCAAGTATCAACAGGGGTGACCGGGCCCCCAAGTCGCAGACTTCTTGTAGCACAATCCTTCAAACTTTTCTTCGTCATCACAGCACACCTTAGTGCAGTTGCTGGAGGATTCCAAGGATATATCTCCCAGCCTCTTAATGTTTACTCTAAACCAATTCCGAGAATTACATATGAAGAATTCAAAATTCGCAAAGTGTATATGAATGGTCATACATGATTAAAATAATACAATCACCTTCAGCGTGGCTTACTGATTTTACCCACAAACCCCGAAGTTTGCCCAAGAACAGACTAGCGTAAAAATCTATGAGTTTTGATCCGCTTCAGAAAAAAGAGATGAAACTGTGTTGACGAAGTGAACATGGCATTGCGGTTTGCCAAGAAAACTGTACCGGTATAAGGACTGATTTTAAGGTTTACATATAACATATCAAATGCCCTTCCGGCATGAAACAATTGCAAACCCATGCGTTCTTTTAGGTCTACATAAGACATAGAATTCCCCCACCCGCATAGGACACTTAAGCATACAATAATGACAATAACAATAACAATAACAATAACAATAACAATAGCAATAACAATAACAATAACAATAACAATAACAAACATCATCATCATCATCATCATCATCATCATCATCATCATCATCATCATCATCATCATCATCATCATCATCATCATCAATCATGGTTTGCTCGGAGGCTCGTTGGGAGTCATCAGGGCAAACCTCAGGGTCTTGCCAAAAAATCGTCTCTAAAAATCAGCACCAATCAGCCCCACAGGTTACAGATGGTTACAGGTTGGCATAAACCTTATACCCTTATACCAGTCTCTCAAAAGACAGAAAAGAAAAAGCCTGCAAAACTAGTGAAAACAGTAACTACTAACACAGAACAGATCTATTTCTTTATTGCCTATAAATCATGTTTCTACCTTTTCGGGGAATGGTGAGGAATAGTATAACCCCCACAAAGTGGGAGCCCAAAGTAGATGGCCCTATTTTGGTGAACCTCCAATCTCTATAGTCCCTCCCGCTGGGTCGCCGTACGTTGCCATTCGCCAAGTTCTCATCCGGGGCCATGGGATTGGAAGACGCAGCACCTGAGCGAAAATGTGATGAGATAGTGATATTATCTTTCAAAATATAGTTATATGTATATAGTATTATAATATCACATGTATCATTTACTCTATAGCTATAGGTACATATATGCCATATGTTTGTTTTTTGAAAGATAATATGGCTCAAATTAGGCAGAATATTGATTAATATTGGGATACTGTAACTTTAATTCCAGCTGATATAGTTGTGGTTGTTCAAAACATTTCAAAACTATGGTATATAAAGGATAGTTTTAACACCTAGCCATCAACCAACAATGGTTTTGTATAACATTTAGGTGATGAAATTCAGGTGATGCTGGCATATTCTGAAATCCACCAAATTCAGGTGGTGGAATTCAT
Source organism: Symbiodinium sp. clade C Y103 (assembly GCA_003297045.1). Lineage (NCBI taxonomy): Eukaryota > Dinophyceae > Suessiales > Symbiodiniaceae > Cladocopium > Cladocopium sp. clade C. The sequence continues at coordinate 76,151 of BGPT01002583.1, forward strand.
TTGTGTCAAACACCGCAATGGACAATCTATGAAACCCCTACCTTCACACGGGATGGTCGTCTAAGTATGGGAGGTCTTAGATACCCGGGTAAGTAGGGATACAAGCAACAGCTGAAACCAAGGAATGGTTTCAATGTCACCAACCCCATGGAGAATCACGACGCACTCACAAGACTTTAGGTGATGCAAATCCCCAAAATGGCACATTTCCCAACCCCTAATAATCTAATATGGCAATCCGAAAAATCATGTAAATCCGCATTTTTCTCAGACAAGAGCTAGGGGTGATATCCCTTTTGCTCCATGGTGCATATACACTCACATGTCTACTCTGGGAATGTTGGAACATATACCCTCATCATACATGGATCGAATGGATTCGAATGGGACGAACGTATTTCTCTGATACCATTGTGTCGAGAAAGGCCAAAACAAACAAGGGTAATGTGGAATTCACCCAATGCCATGGACCTACCATTTGGGGATGGCTTACGTATATATATATATACATATGCAACCCACGAAAATGATCATTTTGGGGATGGTTAATTATTGGGTTTATCATCGTGTCCCACATTGCTTGTGCCTTCGGAGTCAGGCTAAGCTGATGGCTCACTTTGACGCCTTTTCGTCCTCCCCTGGCGTCATGATCTCCGGGACCCCAGAACCGCGTTTTGCTGGTGTCTCATCCATGTTCATCGGTGGTAAACCCTGGAAGTGTTCACCGAAACAAACCAAGTTACTCTGTGGGCCTTGGGGCTGAACAATAGCCCAACAATGCGGAAATATGTATATATGACAAAAAACAAGACACATCATCTGGGATACAACCAGAACCAAAAAAATGGATTTGGATGGACTGGTAGAAAATCCAAGTGCATCTCATCTCTATCCTCCCAAATGTGGGATGCCAAAACATGATGATCGTTGTACCGACTGGCAAGTTGGACACAACATCAAACCAAGGCAAGTTGGACACAAACAAAACAGGAACGGCCAGGAAACTATTCACAACAACTTCATGTGTCTCATTTCTAAACCATTCAAAAAACCATACTGCAACTAGCTTATGCTGCAGGTCGCACCACTTCTGCCACCGTTGAGGCTCCGACGTCAGGTCATTGACGCTGTTGATGTCTTGATTCAAGACAGTTTGCTGCCTCGGCCAGGGCAAAATGTCGAGCTGGCTGGGTCTAGTGTTGGACCTCGAACCCCTACCCCACAGCTGAAACCCAAAATCACTTCATATCGAGCTTGTGTTTTTACAACCATCTCTGAACCATGTTGACCCTGCGCAAGATCCCCAATTGCAAATGTCGGGGCATGTTGGGGCAAAGTCCAAGCATTGCGTGTATAAATATATAAATAAATACATGATTATACATGTATTTGTTGATACAGTATAGAATAGAGCATGCAATTTCCAATTGCCGGTCAGTTATGCACATCTAACTATGCCACTGAGAACCACAAATACCACCGGCGTCACTGCCAAGTGGCTCTTGAGTTGCAGCTGCCACTGGTTCCACTGGAGCCCTCAGGGTTTGTGCCAGGAAGGGTTTACTCGGGTTGTCAGCAGCCCCAGTTCGGATGAATGGTTGGAGATGTTGGGGGCATGACACCAAACTATTGGGATATTTTTATAGGATGTGTTTTGGGATGTAAATGACCAACTTGATATTACATGTGCAAAGTGGTGTCATACAAAGCCATTTTGAATCAACGTAGCTGACTATGGGACACCATCGCGTACCATGGGGATTCAACCCCCCAAAAGGTGACTGCTGAGTTGTAGCGATGGCAAACATGGACAAAATGTGACTGTTCCCTAATGAGTCTCTTAATTTGGACCCATACCCAGACCCAAATCATTCTGGACTGGCAAATCATGGATACCCCTAGATCCACTTGTATAATCTTGTATACATTTGTTTGCCATCATTTTCCCATTGTGAAATTGCGATAACTGGGAAAAGGCCAATTTTCAGACCCCCCCGGCCTGCTGGATATGATAGTTCTACATCATCACGATTGTTCATTATTGTATTGCTATAAGGCTAATAGTGTTATATAATAGTAATAAAGATAATCATCATCATTGGATATCATTGGATTATTGGATATTATTGCTGGATTAGTCTGGATAAGCTGAGATATGATATTGTTGGTGCTATATCCCAGCAAATCAGATCCCCAGAAAATGGTTGGTTTTGTACCGCACTGTTTATTAGACATTCAGGATTGCTCCCACTACCCTAGTACTGAGCCGAGATTACTAGGGTGATAACTTGGCCAAATAAAAATGATCACCCATTTAGCCCCTTTGTGGTAATGACTGAGCTATGATGGGTTGGAACACCTGTGACAAGATTCCGCTTTTGTCCGAAATCTCAGCTCTGTCCTTATAATGTCTAGATGGTTGGTGGGGTACAATACCATTCCATTCATAACCACTTATATCACATGGTGGGGTCAATCACTGATATCATAAAACCTCGCCATAAACATCCAAAAAATCAGACTACATGGAGTGTTCATCCCATTTATAATATCCTAGCGGTCCTAGCTGACCCCACAAACACTACCCTCTGGCAAACGAACATAAGTAAAATCCAATGAAGATCACCACTTTCCATGGCTTCAATAGCATCAATACCTATGTTAAATACCTCCCTTTATAGCTGATTTCCCCACATTTTCTCATGTTTCCCCATGATTCAAGGCTAGATTTTCCCACAGATCCATGGTAACCACGTCCGACCCACGGGACGATCCTCCCCAGGCCCCCCGACACCGGTGCCGCCGTCACCACGGCGGGCGCCACGGGCACCGCTGGAGCAGCGGTGGCTGACGCTTGGGGCAGCTGGTTGAAGGCACCGTTGCTGTAGAGACCTGCCTTCACCTGTGGACATCAACAAATGGACCTTATTTATTCCATAAAGTAAGCAGCAATTATAGGATGATTGGAGTGTAGAATCAACCATACCTGGAATAAAATTGGGATTTATATCATTTGACGATTGAGCAATGGGAGTTTGTAGGCGATTTAACCAGCAAAGATAGGGATTTATAGGATTAACAAATGATTTCACATGATTTCACAAAGATGAGAGAGTATTTCCATAATTTAGTGATATTTTTTCAACCTGAAATGAGATTTAAACATATTTAAACACCAAAAATCAGGATTTAACCAACATAAAATGATATTTATATATATATATATATGTCTATATGTCGTATGGGATTTATGATAGCTCAATTGGTTTGGCAAACTAGGCGAGCGATCGGGTTTCGTGGGAATATAAATATACAGTTAGATGGGGATACAAAGCAACTTTGGAGAACATCCTAGTTGGTTTATAGATAACAACCCACATGTAACCACGGACCTCCTATATATAACTTGATTACAAGCACAAATGATGTTTATTAATACCTAGACCGTCTAGACCTACTGGTGTGGTAAATTGGGGCACAGTAGATGTAAGCGAAGGTATCAGAAATGGTTCTGATAGCGTTGCAAATGGGACGCTATATTGATAGGAAAACCACAGGTCGAATCGTCAATTTTCCTTAACCAATCAATTGATTCGATGCGAGAGGGGAAGGGAACGTCAGGAATTTTGGAGTTGAGAAAGTCCATGAATGGATTCATAAATGTGATGACCTATCTTCTGCTCCAAAAAAGGTCCCTAAAAATAAATCGGGGAAGAAGAATCCTCATGGTTACTCTCTGGTAATCAAACATGGCAATGGAAAATCCACCATTTATAGGAGATTTTCCCATCTAAAAACCTACATTTAGTTGGGGGATCTCCAATTGCCACGTTTGAATACCGGAGGGTAAAGAGGAGAAATGGGATGATGAATCTAACTATGAATAGCCAAGCATTGTGATGAAGCCGTTGGATGTGGGCCCACATGACCCGCATTTCTTGGGGGATCTGGGTGGTCGAGACCAAACCAAAGGACTATCTGCAAGGATCACATCTGTGAGAATGTCGCAATAATAGTTGAATATGTACATGCATATTGCAATACATAGCTACATACAAAACAAAAATAGAATTATATATCCATATGCATATTCATACACATATCAATCTTATGTTTTTTTGAGACAGAATTCATATCTTTTCATAGGAATTCTCCACAACCAGCCGCCTGCACATCATCCAAGGAGGAAGTTGATGCCTGGCCGACCAGAGAAACGCCAGAACTACCCGAAAACTTGGCTGGGTGAAGAAGGTGACAACTGGAATCTATGGATTATTTTGAAGGGAAACTTTACATATAGCAATCAAACAAAAAAACGATAGAAAAGTCGGAAATCTGGAAAACATATAAACATCGGAGAAACATCATCTATACCATCCTGGAAACATGGTTCTATCTTTTTTTGGGCATTTCAGAAAGATGGGGTTTTCCGGTTAACTTTCCAAAGGATGTGCTGCAGTCAATGACAATTTCCCAAAACAACGGAAACTGCCAAATGCAGCCTCGGGATTTGCCATGGACACAGCGAAACTGGCATAGAATTGCAGTGCCAACATGGGTGTCTCTGAAAATATTGTGGAATAACCCCCCAAAATGGCTACGTTAATCCGGATTCGGCGATGGGTATTTTCAGACAAAGCCATTGGGACATCTTGCATGTCTAAAACCAGCTGCCGGTGCAATTTTGGCTGCGGCTTGAACCATTTAGGAGGATGCCCCGCTAAGCGGGGCCCCCCCAGTGATGTCTATGTTGGTTATCAAAACATATCAAAACTACATCAACTAGTACCAACAGTACCAGTAGTTTATAAGATAAACATATCAAACTATATAAACATATCTACTATAGTTTATAAGATGTTATCAGTACCAGTACCATGAACTACCATAGTGAATTTGGAGTTATGTTCACCAACTTCGCCATCTAATTTGGGGGGCCACTGTGCATGTCCTAAAGTCAAAGACAATGAACGGATGCATAAATGCTTTAAATGAACGGATAGATCAATCGGATCAATCCATCATTGGAATGAATTGTTCTTGAACCAACCATTATCAACCTAGAGTTAACCAAATGAAATAAAGAACAGTGACTACATGAAACATGTGGGCTTGTCTGAAAATAGAGTCATAGAATTTGTCGTTTCTCCGTTACTCCTTAATTTTTGGAAAAACACATAAGGTGTTTCTGCATATATCCCATAAAATCTCCGTTGTATCTCCATTATATCCCATTGTACTTGTACTACCATTTTGTTTTGGTATCTTAGTATTGCTACCGACCATTATAGGCGGGGTTCCTTAAAAGGGGTAACTACATGCAATTACCCCAAATCATCCAAGTCATGGATGACCATTTCAGTGTTGAAATCCACGGTGACTTGGGGTAGCCCCATTTTAGGAAACCCCGTTTCCATTCTAACTGTCCTAATTGGCTACTACTTTTAAATTACATTATCCCAAAATGATCATTGGTGACATCCAAATCGATTATTGATTGTTACATATTACATTGTTCTGTTATCTTACCCATAGTGATAACCCGTTACATCCCATCCAAATTGGTTATATATGTGTATATATATATATTACAAACCCAACATAACCCATGCCATCATGGTGGTTTCACCCCTTGCTCGCACCTTGCTGCTGAAATGCAGACATGCGATGCCCACAAAGGCAAAGACCTCTTTGTCGAAACTGCCAGGATGGGCGATAGAAGAAGCTCACACTGCTTTCTTGTAGCTCATCTATAGATAGTATATACATATATATATATACACACATAGATACACATCTCTATAGATTATAAATCATAATGCATCAGTTATAATGTAATATATGGGGGGTTCTGAAATCATGGGTGATCCCCAGTCGTCACCATGGCTTAACCTAGACTAAAATGGTCCATGACGACTGGATGATTTGAGGGTACCCCGATTTTTGGACACCTCTATATGTTAAGTTATATTGCACAATGATTAATGTATCATAAATCATAGTTTGACCAAGAAATGTTGTGCCCGCGCTGCCAAACTATTGCTTGTTGAAATGACGTCTATATGAAGAATTACCCTAACATTATGTAACGTGGTTCCTTGAATGTATTTTTGGAGGTTCCAATGCATGGACAAGTAAGCGAGACAAACTCTTGACCCATGGGAAGGAGGCAGTTTACATTGATGATTGAGGCTACACAGACCAGAAGATCATGTGACCTATACATGGCTACTCTTAAATCCCCTTTAAAACCTATACAGCTACGTAGTATATCGTAGGATACATCCTTCACCACTTGAGCAGTGTGAAAAACCCGCAGGCCGTCGTCCGTTTTGATCCTGGTTGGTTGAGACCATGTTTCCCTTTTGATTGTGATGTATTGGTTAGGTATAATCTCTGAACTAATCATCAACCGACACGGGGTTTTCAACACGCTCAGTTGGTTGACCCAGTATGGAACGTGGGGGCCCTCAGTTGCAAGTGAGTTTACACACATTTACAAATCCCATCAACTATCATCAACTATAGCAAAAAGTAGTATAAACATCCATAAACCAAAGCTGTTAGAGTTATGTTCACCAACTTAGCATAACTTACCCTCTGGTAAACTGTTACATAACTATGGAACATCACCATGCTATTACTGGGAAAATCCACGACATTTCTATGGCCATGGCTTCAATCCCTGCCATCCCTGTCATCCCAGGGCTCCCATACGGCCATAGCAATCATGCCATGTCGCACCGCACGGCAGGCCTGGCCAGTCCAGGAAGGGGAGAAATGATGCAATTCTGGGAAACTGAAGATGAAATTTCCAGGTATGTATTGATGATCATTGATGATAAACCATCATCTGAATTGTTTTTGGTCCATTGGGGATATACATATATATAATCATATATATATATATGTATGTATATATATGTGATGTATATTCATCATCTCAAGGGTTGGAACAATGATAAATACGTCAAGCCTCCAAGCAGTTGAAACGAGTTTCCAAGTGGATACTGAGTCGCACGTACAACGGTCATAGATCCCCCAAGACCTGAAGTGACCAGCCAAGGGGTGATTGATGGTCATTGACCACACTCTCAAAAAGAGACCCTTGACATAAAGCAATTCATATTTTCATGCTCATACTACCCTTGGTTGTCTTCATTTCCTATGTCCATAAACAAACTGGACTTGTGAATACCAAAAACAGGCATATTTAAGGGCAAGATGAATTTCCCATCCCCCCCAACCTGCACAGACTCAGGGGATGCCATCTCAAATCCAGGCTCTGCTTCTAAGTCCTGGTACTTTTCGTCAGGTTTAACTAGTTCCCTGACCGACCGTAGCCAAAAGATTGCTAGTGTTTAGAGCCAAACCCAGGTTTCACTAGGAAGCCCTTGGTTTCCTCAAGTTTGCTGTTTTTCCAACACAACTCCGATTCTCTCCAAAACAAATGTAGAGTTGCTTGGTTATGCCGCACTTTTTCATCAATCCCCTCCGTTTGCTGATTTTGTTGACAATCTCCCTTCATCTTCGAACCCCACATCGCAGCAAGTCAACGCTCTGGATCTTCCATATATTTACACTTCAAACATATACTTGGTCCATGTGTATGTCAGTGTATAGTATAATATAATATCACCGAGGACATCCAAGAAAATGGCTATTCATCGAAGTTTTCACCAAATCTCTGACATGAATTGTCCACTCTCCTGGTCAGATTGATCTTCAGCCAAGTGCTCCATCTGGTTGTTGTAGAGCGCGTAAGACATGGCTGACTGGTCGTGGCACCTGCTGGGTGCACTGTAAGCTGGATGGGGACTACAAGGTGAGGCCTCCAGACGGTAGCTAAGTTGAGGCAAATAGCTTTGTTCGCAAGGGTTTATGGGGGATAGAACTATAATATTTGAATGGGTTATAAACTAAAAATCAAAACCGGTGGGGACCTCACCTTTTACTGATTCTACAAAGATGAGATGCTACTGGTTTATCCGCCGACCCCTGCCGCCAGCAGGGGGAGCGCGTCAGAGGAACACTTACTAGCAACAAGGTTCATCACCCAGGGTAAGAGACGAGGCCCGCGGTCGNGGAGCGCGTCAGAGGAACACTTACTAGCAACAAGGTTCATCACCCAGGGTAAGAGACGAGGCCCGCGGTCGCAAGAATGGGCCAAAAGACATAGCCAGAAGAAGAGGCCCGGTGCGTTATCCAGGGCAAGAGACGANCCTCAGTTTTCTTATATGGTGAGAAGGCAATGATAGGCACTGGGGGCCGTGGCCCGCAGGCCCAGTGCGTCCCTGAGGATCCTGCTGTTTGAGTGTGGCGAAGCCGCCGTTTTGGTGGGCGTGGCCCGCAGGCCCAGTCCGTCCCTCAGGGTCCTGCTGTTTGGGTNAGACCGCTAGTTTTCTTATAGGTTCAGAAGGCGACGTTAGGCAGTAGGGGGCCGTGGCCCGCAGGCCCAGTCCGTCCCTCAGGGCCCTGCTGTTTGAGCCTGGCGAAGCCGCCGTTTTTGAAGGTTTGCGGGCTGGAAGACAGCTACTAGTTTTCTTATAGGTTCAGAAGGCGACGTTAGGCAGTAGGGGCCGTGGCCCGCAGGCCCAGTCCGTCCCTCAGGGCCCTGCTGTTTGGGTGTGGCGAAGCCGCCGTTTTGGAAGCTTCGCCGGCTGGAAGACAGCCAGTTTTCTGGTAGACTCAGAAAGCGACGTGCGGCACTGGGGGCTGTTGCCCGCAGGCCCGGTCCGTCCCTCAGGGCCCNTTCGCCGGCTGGAAGACAGCCAGTTTTCTGGTAGACTCAGAAAGCGACGTGCGGCACTGGGGGCTGTTGCCCGCAGGCCCGGTCCGTCCCTCAGGGCCCGAGCGTGGCGGAGGCGCCGTTTTTGAGCCTTATTGAGCCTTAACGGCTGGAAGACAGCCAGTTTTCTTGTAGGTTCAGAACGCGACGTTAGGCAGTGGGGGCCGCTGCCCGCAGGCCCGGTCCGTCCCTCAGGGCCCTGCTGTTTGGGTGTGGCGAAGCCGCCGTTTTGGAAGGTTC
>BGPT01002584.1:856-78221 GCA_003297045.1 Symbiodinium sp. clade C Y103
AAGATGTGCAGATGTGAAGATATGCAGATGTGAAGATATGAAAATGTAATAATGCAGATCTCTTTTTACGAAAAACCCTTCGCAGACGCTCTCGGGAACAAAAAACACACATATATATATATATACAAATATCCTTTGTTAAACGCTCAAAAAATACATGTAATGCAAATTATATAAAACAAATTGACAATATATGTATCAAAAATGTGAAAAACAAATCTTAATATATGAACAATAAGTATTCAAATATATAAAATACAGAATGTAACAATTTAATATTTTCGAAAACATCAATGCAAGGAAATATTTTATATATTCATATGATAATGTATTCTCAAACGCACACAGGACAAATATATATATATATATATAGATAATTGGTAGCACATTATAGGCATAAAAATAAAACATATGTGAAAGCAAATCTTTCGTATATACACCATACCTTTTAAGCGAAAATTTCCGACGGGCCCACCCCAAGCAGCTAACACCGCCCTTTCGGGCAGTGCGCTGAGTCACCGCGTGGACACTAAGCCAACGACTGCTTCCTGTTCTTTCTGGTTGTCGTCCTGACAGCTCCCGGCCGCGGAGAACCCTTTGATACCACCTTCTCGCACCCTTTGACATGTGATGACATTTGACAGGTTTCGATTTAAATGTCAAATTCTTTGTGCCTCTTACATTTGGGCCCTGTATCATACCTCCAGCGCAATGGGCATGATGGGCATCATGACTTTGCAACATCCCCCAGACTTGTTCCAAGCCCACAGCGACAAAGGAGAAATCTCCTGTGCATGAAATTATCTTCCCATTTATTTTCTTTGTTGCATCAATCAGTCAGATAATAAAATTATGTGTCTTGCTTTTTCACAGCCAAACTAACCCCCCCCCTCTGCAGCTGCCATCCTGGAACTCTTCGGACGCAGCTGACGTGGAGCACTCCACAATCATCTGGCGACAGATGCGACAGAGATGCTGAGAACCTTTGCGTGTTCCCCCGAGACGAGTATTCACGTCTATCTATTTGTCATAAGTTGTCATTATTTGTTGCCCCCGGAAGCGTGTTGACCCTGCGCTCTGCACCTCTTCCTCTCGATTCACCACCTTACCATCCGGTCGTTCGTTGAGACCTGGCCGTCACGCAGCGTCACCCCATTCATCAAATAGTTACATATAATCATATAATGTTTTAAATAATATGTATTAATATGTTATATAATGTTATATATAAAGAACACAAAACAGAATGAGACATGACTCATGGCGACTCATGGATGATTGAGGATACTTTGGCTACTTCTGACTACTTATGGCTGGCACATGCTGGCACTGAGAGTGAGAGAGAGAAAGAATCGCGGTCACTGGGAACGTGTCATGATTCAGATGTAAATCCATGGAAACCTGACCACTCCAACCTGAGTCTCCTTGATCTCCTTTCCTCTTCTGCCTCTGCCTCCTCCTTCTCTGCATCTTCGGCATTGCCTTAGCGGACACTTTTCTTGGAACGACACCCTACTTGGCATTCAATGGTCCTCCTCTGCAGCTCCTGGGATTTGGGAGCCGCCTTGGCCACCAGCTCCTGACGAGGCTACACCAATGGCCAGACACCGTTTGGGATGGGGGCCACCTGCAGCTGCCCATGCCAGCGCAATTGCCTGACTAACCAATCGATTTAGTGAGAGCTGAGCCAGCTGGCCTTTGGGCAAATTATTGTTTCCAAGATCACCAAGAGAAACCGATTTCGGGATGATGTCCAAAATTCAACTATCCATAATTACCTATACGTGGTTTGTATGATTTGCTGAAGATGAACTAGCCATAAGTTAGACTGGGGCCCTTATCAAGTCGCCCAAAAACAAACACACACACACACACAAACACATACACACACACACAAACAAACAAACACAAACACACACACAAACACACGCAAACACACACACACAAACACACACACACATGGGACGATGTCCACAATTCAACTATCCATAGCTACCTATTCGTCTTCCGTGATCTACACGGAAAAAATCTTCGCGAAGACCTCTGTGCCAAGGCGACCACCAGCAGTGCCCAAGGCTTTTACACCATGGTTAGTGCTGGCGAGACGGTTCCTTTTTTTCTGTGTAATTTTGGCGAAGCAGCGATGCGTGCTGTGATTTGACATTTTCCATGGTTTGCGTGATTTGCTGAAGATGAACTAGCCATAAGTTAGACTGGGGCCCTTATCAAGTCGCCCAAAAAAAATACACACACACACCCACACACATGCGTCGTTGGTCTCAAAATTAGCATGGTGTATTACTAAAGGGAAACCGCCATTTCTGGGTCCATTCTTCCCTCATTCTGAGGTCACCCGGAAATGATCCCAGGAGTGGACATTGGAAGGGACATCGCTCAACAGTTCGACCCATTCGAACTGCCCTTGGGGAAGAAATCTCCCAAAATAAAAACCTGAACAGTGATTACTGATTAATGGTTTATATATGTTAGCACTACACACTGGAAAGCAGCAGGTCTAAGAAACACCGTTCTTGAGAACGCCCGAAACGAGCGCGAAGCCATTTAAATAATATATATATATATGTATATGTATATATATGTTTTATGTATAAGATGTACAACAAAAAACACATGTAACATAAATGTGTAACATATAGAATATCAAACATTCAATCAATAACGAATAATAAACTATGTTTAAACATCTATAACATATAATCTATAGTATACCATTTATAATTTAAAAAATATATAATATATCATCAAAAAATATTCGATATCCTATTGATATATATATATATAATATATATTCAAAAATATAAATCCCCTCAACTACTACGCGGGTCTGCTGGGTATTGCACTATAGACCCGAAAAACCTGGGGACAGCATGATGTTCTGCTGGGTTTTCTGGCACGGATCAAAAACAATGTTAGGCCCCCCCGGTCCACAATTAGGTGTCTAGCATAATCTGTACATACCTTGTTTATTAAATATGAGCACGTTCAAAACATTTGTAGACCCTGGTCTGGAATCGGTGAATTTAGACTTATAGACCCTCTTTTTCACATTTGATTATGTTAGACCCTTTTTTGGGCTGATCCATGTCAGACCGCTTTCTAGCTTGAGTCTATTTTAGACCTTTAACTTCAAAATGCCAAAAATGAACAAATCGTTGATTTTGCGTTGATCCATTGCCCAAGTCCATTTCAGACCACACGCGCACAATTTGCTTTCCCGCATTGTCTTGTTTTTCATGTTTGCTCATCCAGAACAGCTTCCTAATTTGGGCGTCTTGCTAAATGTCCGTTTTGTTTCGTTCATTAACGTGCGCCAGGCTTTTTCTCTGGGTTCTCAAATGCCTGGGTTCTCATCCATGTTTGTGTGTCTTCAGGGTCTCAGAAGGCATATATATTGAAATTACTTGGGTTCTCATCTCCGTTTTTGCGCGTCTGAATGGTCTCATCTCCATTTTTGTGCGTCTAGAGTCTAAATGGTCCCAGACGGCAGGTATATTGAATATACCTATACCTGGGTTCTCATCTCCATTTTCTGCACGTTCTAAATGGTCCCAACCGGCAAGTATATTGAATATACCTGGGTTCACCTCTCCATTTTCTGCGTCCAAAAGGTCTCAGACTGCAGGTGCATTCAATATACCTGGGTTCTCATCTCCGTTTCTGTGTGTCTGACTGGTCTCAGAAGGCAGGCGTATTGAATACACATGGGTTCGCATCTCCGTTTTTGCTTGTCTAAGTGCTCTCGGAAGGCATGTATAAAGAATATACCTGGATTCTCCTCTGCGTTTTTGTGAAGAGTTGTTAGTTGGTTTGCCCATCACTTTGTACCCAAACTCCTTTCACAGCCAGCTAAGATCAGCTAAGGTAAAGGTTCACATGGACCCTCGGCCCCTGACACCGGGAAAAACAAATGCCAAATTTCTGACATGTATTCGCGCAATCAAGTTCCAGGAAATGAGCTAGGCCAGCATATCCGCCAAACCACTATCAATCATTTTGGTGATTTATGGGCATAGGGTTCCAAGATGGTTTGCCCCATACAGAGCCTTAACAAACTGTCTATTTTGATCTTTGGTGTCATAAAGGTCAAAGAAATACAAAAATGCTTGCGTTGTGCCCGCCACCCAAGAGTCAGGAGGCTCTATCTGCTGAACTGTATTGGGACGTTTTTGATTGAAGATCCCAAATGTGAAGGGAACATGGTGATGCCTGATATCAATTTCAGACCCTTGTCAGGGTCGTCCATAGCACTGACTACTGACCTATGGATTTTTCAAGCGCATGATTGCACACCCCTTTCCTCTTTTTTCAGAAGGGGGTTTAAAAGTGTAGTTAATTTCAACAAAAGAGGGTCTAAGATGGGAGGTCTATAATGATAGTAGTATGAACCCCATCAACGGAGAGCCCCCTGAACCCCATTTTAGACTTTCTAGTAGTTAAGACCTGTGTCTTTCCCATGGCCTGTAAACAGTAGCACTACTTAGGGCACGATTTGGCGCATGGAGAAACGGAGAAAAAACACGACAAAAGCAAAAAAGAGCACGATTTGGCGCACGAAGAATCAACAAAACATGTGATGGGTGCTGCATGAGGACATGCAAAAAGAAAACACATTTTTTCTGGTGCAAAAAATGGTGCTATAAATCGCGGTATTTCCTTGAAAAAAAAAAGAAGCACGGTTGGGAGCAACATTTGGAGCACGATCAATTTGGATCTTTTTCCACGCCAATCCAGAGGTTGGCGGAAGCAAGCAAAAAATGTGCGGCGCTGGGCCAAGAAAAGCGCACATCTTGAAATTGCGAAGAAAATGTGATTTGTGAGAACCAGAAATTGCTACAGTTGAGCTGGGTCGACAGGCTTTGTAGTCCAAAGTTTCATAATTGTTCCCAAACTGCCGTGATCCTCTTGTGAAAAAATTGTGAATTCATTGCGCACCATTTGGAGGTCGTGTTTAGTAAGAAACCCGTTTACTGACTGTTAGAGCTCAAGGGCAATTCACAAGTTGAGGGTATGTTTGTGGGCGGTGCTGAATATATGGGGGGAATGGAATTATTCAGAAACTTCAGACACACTGTGAAACACTGACATCTGATACCTGAAGCATTCTTAGATGCATCCCAAAAATGATGCAACATGACCAGATTGCATGGGGAGCTGCTGATACATTCAAGAACGCCCTCTGATTAAAGCTACTGTAAGCTAGGAAAAAGTGCGGGCATAACGGACGCGATGTGGCTGTTCTCGGCTGCTCTTTTTTCAGGCATCCTTTGCACAGTTCCCATATTAACCAAGACGCTCTGTAAGTCACAGCCCGGATATCCCAAACTTGCATAATTGCCATAATTGCACACAAGTCAGGATAGTTCTGAATGGCTCGCATGTTCCAATGCAGGAATCTCACAAAGCCACAAATATCCTCAGGTTCCTGAATTGAAACAGATTGACATATTGAAACTGTGCCGGTTTTGTGCCTGGCTTTCAGCAACTTTGTTGTCCCATGGCGACGGAGCAGCCGGAGTCGATCCTTCCTGCACAGAGAGAAATTATCATAATCTGCAATCGTCAGTGTTTGCAACGCTTCAAAAGCTGCAAAATCCTGAAAACCAAAACATGTTCAACATCATGGATCACACATCAACACCACCTTGATGAGAAACTGATGCAGTCTTTCATATGGCGTATGAGGCCTAGGCATGTGATTCACGTGTGGCCGCTGTCTGTCTGTCGCCTATGAGGTCGGACGCTGCGAAAACGCCCAGAATTGAAGCCAAGAAATCGCAAGGTTTCCTCCACACCTGACGAAGAAAGATCAAACTGATGAAGAATCATATGGATTTCACTAATTATGATGTCAATTGACACCAATTTCTTGGCGTGGACCCCATCACACAACCACGGTCATTGCAAGTGAACAAAAATTAGACAGCGTGCAAACTATTGGGTCTGCAGAATGTTTGCATGAGGAGGACGGTGGTTCCAATGGTTGTAGCACTTGAAAACTAGGTACTCCACGTGACAATGTCAAAGCAGTGCACCATTCGTAAACCAGCTGGCCTAGCGCACCTAGCTCAGGCTGATATTCCAAGAGGGGGTCGTTTCCTTGGATGCACGACATTGCACAACACTGCACAACAGTCCACTTGAGCTGAAACCATGTTTCAATCACCAGAAATACAGCAGTCATGCCATAAAAATGCAACAGGCTGAACCTCATCTAGCTGAACCATGGATAGAACTGTACATCAATTTAAGAAAACCTATGCCGCATGCAGCAGTGAATCTTTATGAGGGTTGACGTGTGCTGCCGCTGCAAGTTGGAGCAGGAACATCAGGAACTATCAGGAACTATCAGGGACATCAGGAACATCAGGAACATCACAAACAATCCAAAAGTGTAGTCAAATGTGTATCCAAGTATCCAAAACTATGAAAAGTGCAATCACAAGAATTTCCTTGACAACCCGAGCGACGAAGCAATTTGGAAGCATCCAAGGCCCATCGTTTTCTATAGCCCACTAGGAGACGCAACCTTTGCAAAAGTTGCAAGCAAAATCAAAACAGATGAGCGCAAATGAAACGTGATGAAAGTTGCATGTTTATGTCAAAAGTAGCTTGCCTTTGCATCTTTGGGGTTGCTGGTGTTGGTGGATGTTGCTAGACATTGCTGGGTGTTCATGTGAGTCCAACAACATCCAGCAACATCTTGCTTACCTAATATTCTCCGTTCTGGTCTGGCATTTCATGATGGGCATGGCATACTATGGCATACCGGTAGCTTTGACATCCACAAGGCAGCAGAGCAACCCCAGGATGGAGCGTCCCCGGGTCCTCCGGAATGCCTGTGGGATGGGTCGCAAGGCTCTCAATCATTGGAGAAGGAGTGGGCGAAAGGTAAAGGGGGTGGCACCACTTGTGGAAAAACCTGTTCCAGGAAACATGTTGAGATGAGGTACAATATGTTGAAAAGGGGAAAAACACGATGAATAACAGGACCTTGAGGCACTCTAAGTGGACAAACCAATTCAAAATGATCACGAAGTGTCACTCTGAGCCCCTGCCATGAAAGAAACCTGCGTTAGGCAAAGAAGATTATTACGAGTGGCGATGGACCACCTCAGTGAAACGCACATCAACTCAGGTAGCTGATGCTAACCTTTCATGACTTGGCACAAGACCATACAAAACCAGGCACTGCCCAGGACTACCGAGTGTATCAATCTGCTCCGGCAGCACTTAATTGCAGTGCCCGGAATGCCCGGAATGCCCGGAATGCCCGGAATGCCCGGAATGCCCCAACCCACACGCCTTTTGGGTTTCAAAGTGCAATGTGCCACTGCTTCGGAGCAGTTCCAAACCCAAGAGCTCCTGGACAGCTGATGCTTGTCCAGCACTGACATACGGCAGAAGTATACAGTAAGTGTACAAAAGTATACTAAGTCTGCCAGTTCAGATTTCTCAAGACTTGCAACTTCGTGGTGAGATCTCCTGCGACATGTCTTTCGCCTGTCTGAGCCACAGCTTTCGGTAGTTCTTCTCCAAAGATTCCACCCTGATATGCTGGCGGTGGGCATGCTCAGAGAATCTCAACGCTGTGAAATTTGAATCATGAACTCTTGATTTGAATGTTCCAAACATATTTCCAACTCACACAAACAAGAATTTCAGATGCACTCTCAAACTATCTCAAAGTCAGGAAATCTTTTTGGCTGTGACGTTCCAAACCCATGTGGCTATCTTGGCTCTTCACACTTCAGGAGCTGGAAATCGTCCCAATGCAGTGACCTCTCGAAGCTTCACATAGCTTTGTCTCAAAATTGACGCTACAGAAGTGAGGTGCGAGATGTCAGTGATCTGCAATCTTACAAAATCGCAGGACATCCCTTGCACATTCTTCGACTCTCTGCCTGCTGCGACAGTAGCTTAAAAGTAGGCCGTGAGCCTGCAGAGTTTTTTGCTGCAAAAGCAATGATAAACCACTTTGTAGTGTGAGTCTTCATCAGAAAAGTCCTCATGTGACTATATGCCACTAATCCATACTAATACTAAAACTTGTAGAAGCTGTTTCAATCTTTGTGCAGAGAAAGTCGATCTTGGCCTCGACCTTGTGAGCTGAAAGCCCGTATGCGCCGCACCGGCGCCTGTTCCAGGCTTCTGTGGCCCAGAGCGTGTCATGCCAAATCAGACACCAAAATACACAAGACATCATAAGACACATAAGACATATATAATTCAAATCATTTTCAGATATATTCAGCGCAGAAAGAACTCATTCAAGGGTCTCACTATAAATGGAAGGCAAATGGAGAGAGAATTGTGCGAATTATGTCAAGTGTGGAGAGATGGAACTGCGGAATGAGAAGTTGGTTGCGCGTGGCATAGCCGGCCCATTCTGGTCACGGATTCTCTTCCACATCTTGACACCGCCTCTGATTGCCAGTGCCAACGATCTGACCAAGTCCGAGTTCGAATGGAGCGAGTGATACCTGCGAGAGCGACCGCACGGTCAGGGATAGAGAGCATCGCCCATCGAGGTGAAAAGATTCACCTCGCAGCACATGTCACGAATAGATTTGTGCCTGATCTTGTCCCAAAATATCACCTTTTTTCAACAAAATTGGAGACAAACAGATCACATTGCATGGTCACTTACAACAAGGATGCCAAGCGGAAAGTCAAGCGGGATGGGTGACCAAAGAAGCCAGACAAGTCAACCCAAATCCATTGAAATTTTGGAGGTATGAGATGATGATTTGGTTTCCGCGGGAAGTGCTCTCCTCGGACAAAGAATGACCAAGAGGCTTTCTTTATCAACGAGTCCTCATGAGTCGGCACTGGCCACACCAGGTTTCAAGATGGCTATCAAAACCCTGCAACCTTAGGTACCCTGAAATAGCATATTAATGTTCAATATTATTCCCCAAAATATGGTAACAATTGGTTTTGACTCATCCCCTAGATGTTTGTTTCGATGTTTCAAGCTATGAAGCCCCCCGCCATGCCTTCGCCTCTCTCACCCAAACTTCCGGCACGGAGATCCTGGTGGTGCAGCAGAGGTTGGGCAAGTTGACAGAGCTTGAGGACAGCAGCAGTTGAATGACCAACTTAGCAGTTTTTTGTAAGTTCATATAAATCACCCTTTGACAATAAATACCCGAAATACTCTTTGCAATGATTGACAGTGTTTTGAAGGGCATAGGGCATGGGTTTGCAAAATTCCCAGCCATGGTTCTCATGAAATTTTGTTGTAGTCAGTCAGAAATGATGCTGCTGAACTCATTGAAGCGCGGATCGCCTTTCTACCCTATGTAGGCACTGCAGCACATGCCGGGTCTTGAAAACTCTTGACACTTGAGGTCAAGAAGGAACGAAAGCAAAGATGGCTTGGCATTTGTTACAACAAATGCCACTGTGAGCTTTGTTGTTTCAGATTCCTCCGAGAAAATTGAAAGAGGATCTTCTGCTGAGCGAAGAGATGCTTGCAGCAAGTATCCAAAAGGAACCCCGATCTGAGTTTCTGGTCTCGCAATGTTCTATGAGGGTTGTTCAAACATGATAAGGAAACTTGATGTGCTTTGCATAGATTTCTTGGCCATCTAGTTGCGTAATCCTGGCAGTAACTCCAAGCACATGACTTGCGCGCATAGCATGAAAGGTGGGACACCAGCAACTTAGTACATGTAAAATTCATTCAGGCTCATCCACAGTACACTGTACACACAATTTGCAATCATACCCAGATATGGATCAAAATTCTGACTCCCCAAACTGGGTCAAAAGGAACGACCAATCGGGTCCAATGGTACCCCATGTCTGATCTATACCATCCTCCCATGTAGGATCATACATATATATATATATATATATGCGAGCAGAGTCCAGGATATCGAAAACGACGCAATTTGTGACAACCTCCACAGGTAATTTTCAGCATTTGAACAGCAATGGAAAAATCCATGATATTCGTTCCAAGTCTTGGTTCATTCTTGTTCAATAGCAGCTTGTTTGAACTCCAAACGTTTCTTAAGATGAACTCCAAAGCTCTGAACTTAAACTCCAACGGAGCTGCAGACTTGGCAATGCACCACCTGCATTTCATGTCGGTAAGGCCGAAGATTCCGTGCTGAAAGAGGCGACGAAGCTCAAAAACAACAAGTGGAGTCTATGGCCTATGGTAGGTATGTGGAACGGAATTTGGGACAAGAAGGTCATTCATCTCTGAAACGAACCTTCCTGCAACGGCTGTAAGACTTCAGCTTCTTTTTGCAACAGCTACTCTGAGTGCTTCTGTAGGTGTGCAATGGGACAGTCTACGTGACTGAAAATAAGAGAAATCTAACTTTGCTGGCAGTTGCCTGCACAAAGGAACCATTTGAATATAGAGACCGCATGACGGCCACTCGAAATACAGAATGATATAGATAGACGTATCTATCTTGGTCAATGGTCCAGCGATCCTAAGGACTGCCAATCCCACGTGCTTCGTGTATGGTAACTTTGTGCCATTGCGCAACGGCACCGGCTGAAACCTCTGACGGGTGCACACAGATGGGATTCACCAGATGCGCATGGCCCGACCTGGAAAGCCTTCAGACTTCATCATTCCACCAACGCATATCTGGAGGAATGCTGGCCTCAGAGGCAAGCAGATGCGAAGCAAATTTCGGCCCGAAGCAGCAAACCAGGCCACTCGCTCCAAAAACCACAGCTGTTTTTTGGGGCCTGGAACATCCTGAATTCAAGACTTCCCTTCGATCTGCTGCTGACTTGAAATACTTTCAACTCCACTGGCATACAGTACAATCACATATCCATACATATCATATGAATTGATGGCATTCTGCCTTGTAGCCAATCAAAATGCATATCATTACAAAACATGACCACAATGCCGTCCGCTGTGGTACACTCCGCCAAGCAACTCGTAAAGCCCGTTCTAATCCAACGATGGAATGCAACATTCGGCCGGCTTCGTCAAAGGGGTGATCGTCTCCTGCATGAGACGAAGACAGCCGAACAATTGCAGCGAAGTGAACATTGGCATAGGCTGCTTTTTTGGCTGCATAGGGATATACTATGTACATAAGGTCCAAACTATAAATTATGTAGAAGCAATATGAAGCAACATGAAGCAACATGAAGTAACATGAAGTAACATGAAGTAACATGATGTAAGATGAATATATAAGGATACTTTTTCTGACATTCCAACACCCCAAAAGCAATAGCAAAGGTGTCCTGTCTCACCCGGCATGGCGTTGATGCTTCCTTAACTGCTAGGTTTTGAGGTTTTGATCACATGCCCATGTGATGGTGGCCCCAATCCAATGCTTTCAATCATGTTCAATCTCTGGATGTTTCTGCAGTCGGTCGCACCCATCACTCGACAAACACAGCGAGAGCTGTTTGGGGGGTATCACGGTATCACCTTGCATCAAATGCTCCAAGACTCATAAAACCCAACTCGCAAGCATCACTTGTGCATCGTATCTTCGCCTTTTATTCATTGTCAGGTGTCAAGTGTTACTGTCCAAATCCTCCCACCAGATCTGATCTTCCAAGTGACTCTGAGTTCTGTTCCACAGCTCCTGTCAGCAGGGGCGCAAGAGAGGACCAAGAAACTGATTTCTCTTCCAACGTAAATCACGCCCCAAAGCGCACAAGAAAAAGAGCTAAGGCGATCTTTTTGTACATGGTTTCCTTAATGAAAACCATTGGCATCTAGATCGATCTTCGAAAAAAGGTGCAACATCGGATCAATACAGGATCAATATAGATCAAGTTGCTCATGTTCTTTAAAATCTTTGTGATCTACCCTCTGGTAATTTAACATAGCGATTGCAAATGGCCAGTGATAGTTGATTTTCCATGATTTTCCCATTATATAAACATGGTGATATTTGCCCTTAGCAAACTGTTAGTTTACCAGAGGGTACATATATATATATATATATGTATATATATATACAATTATATATATTTCATCATGTGTCATCATGTTTTTTTCATGCTTTCATCGTTGATGTGTTATGTTGACCTCCCAGCGGTGACCTCCCAGCCGTCGGGAAGACCGCAGAGTGGGCTGCCCACCGACGTGACCGGCGGTGTACCGCGGAGCGGTTCTCCAGGCTTCAGCTGTGCCAAGCCTTCCTGGGGCTGTTGGCGTTGGCCCCAAAAAATATGCCTCCGAAATGGCATGTTTATTGTGGAACCTGATGATTAACGATGGGATTTTGGGGGTACCCCATTTTCAGACAAACCCACATGTGGCAATATCAATTCAGAATGATGAGCATAAGACAATGCAAGATATACAGTACTATACAATAATGCTCTACTGCTGACCCGGATTTTTCGTGCAACAACCAAGTAAATTCCTAAAACGCGGGTACCCCCCAAATCATCCATTTCAAAAAGAAATTCCATTATAAACCATCCATTTTGGGGTACCCCCCATTTTATCAAAACCCCCAAATGATCCGCTGGAAGATCCGCAAAGATCCCAACAGGGCGCCTGTGTCAGCACCCCGGGCGCCAAAGGTCGGGGTGTAACCACCTCCTGGAAGCACGACTAAAATCTGACAAGAGCAAGAATGAGCAAAAAGATATTTGGTACTCAAAAATCAGTAAAATAAACAACTTCAAGATCAAAAGCAGAAAAAACAACGAAATGAATGTGCTGCGGCATTGTGTTTGTGGCCCTGCTCCATGACAATTCTACTCCACCAGAGGACAAACCACCTGCCCTGCATCGCATATCTCCAAAGAAGGAGTGTGTGCTGTCAACATAGCGACATGCTGGCTACAAATATCAATTTGCGTTGAATATGCAGTGGAAGGGCGAAAAACAAGGGAAATGCTAATGTTGGTCCGCTGCTGGAGCCCGACAATCCCTTCTCTGCCAACCACTCTCCTTCTCTTCCTCCATTTCACGAAGGACATCATATGCGTCCACGAAATCTGACAGCACCTGCAAATGCAACAGTGAAACAAGTCTGGAAATCACAGAGTTGTTGGCCTTATTGAGTTGTCTGTCAGCGAACAAGAATTAGCAGGCGATAAAAAATAATAGGCGCTACACCAAGCTACTGTCGTGCAAAATGAGTCTTGCAAAGGCCGACGAGTCACCAGTGTCTCATGCAAGGCTCGCAAAACACTGCCCTTTTCGATTCCGAAAATCCAATCTGTTGATTTTCTGCCATGGATCTGAAATCTTATGTAATTTGTCATTATTGACTATTAATTTCCCCATTATTTCCCCATTACAATCCCGTTAAAATCCCATTAAAATCCCACTGGTCCACGCATGTCCTAACGGCACTGAAAATGCTGCGACAAGACACACACAGCTCATCCCGGTCCGCTGGCAGTTGCTCACGAATGCGCTGGGCTGTCTCCTGATCGGCACAGATACTGTGTCATAGCAATATTTGAAGATATTAATATTGTAATATTCATTCTTTGTTGATAATTATGATGGAATAGTTTATAGTATCATATGTGTATCTTTTTGAATTATCTGTTTGTAGTTTTTCATATCTATTCGAAATGCATTCCAAATACCTTGGAATTGATTGCAGTGTCAAACCCGGACCCCGCTTGGATTCTTCAGAGGGACGCCTCGGGGGTACAAAATCCTCTAAGTAATCAGACACCCTAACCCTCAAATACCCTTAATATCTATCATGCCTAAAGAATGGGAGCCTAGAGAGCACAAGTTGCAAATACAGGTCCCTGTCTATAATCAAGAGTCTGGGTTGCAGTCGTGCGCATCGCCCTCCTTGCAAACCCTCTGAATGTCTCGGAATACTACTTTACACCTCACCAAAATCTGTTTATTCTTGACATGTTTTTTCTCAAATGCTTGCCAGTCCCAAACATCGAGAAGCGCTTGGAAAATTGACGTGATTGGTTGAATGGTTAAATACGCTTCCACAACCTGATCTCTAAAGAATCAGAAACCTGAAAAACATTGAACAAGTTTGATAACAAGAATCCATGCAATGTTTTTTCTAAAGAATGGCACTGTTCTTGGCAGCCCGAGTGGTTTGATTCTGGAGGGAGATTCAAAGGGTGAATACATGTAACCAGCAGACTCAGCAGACAGTGTAGAAATAATGATGCCATGCTATGAGCACTATATTCTCCTCCAACTGCTGAGTATCCAAATATGCACATCAAATCCTACAAGCACGAAAGAGTGGTCTAAGATGGTCTAAGTATTCCATACGAAGGAAATGATGTGTATACATATAGATATATATATATAGTTATATATATAATACAATATATATATATATATATACTATATATTCTACTATATAGATAAGACTGTGTTCACTGTTGAGAGCGTTTTGGACCCTATTAAAGTAGGCAACTCAACATGAAAGACACAGAAGGCAGCCTCGCCTCGTTGACAGCAACAATGACATCATACATGCTGAAGTCATTTGGCACAAAGGTGAAGGGCGGAAGGGCCAAGTTTTGCAGATCATCCTTGGCATTTCGTTGATGTTACAACGACATTTGATGACATTTGCATGTTCCTAGTCTGACATCCGGAAGTCGAGAACCCTGACAAATTGAAAGGAAAAGAAGTCATGAAATGCATTTCGACATTGTTCCACCTCGCCAGTAGGCAGCAATGGTTTGTCTTCCTTCATCATGCTGAAAAAGAACGGGCTTCAATGGTCAAAAGGTCTCCAAAGATTGAGAAAAACATCTAGGAACGACCCGCAGACACAATCAGACACAATGCAGTGCAGTGATGTGCAATTCAATTTTTTTTTAACTCTTCAAATATGATTGACATCTTTGACTCTTCAATTCTTCAAATCTGCCAAAGTGCAACATGGAGGTCTGGCACAGCAGATGCCACCTCGATACCTTCTTCCTCCTGAAATTCACGAGACAGAAGAATTCGCGCAAGTCCGAAAGTCCAAGTACACGAAGTATAGACATCCAAAGTGATAAGCAAACTAATCATGAATTGTCATGAATACCAAGTGAGAAGGCCCCGACTCCTTTTTGACAATGCGACCTTCAGATCTTTCAGATCTTTCAGTAAGACTCAGTAAGACTCACTTTCGACTTGCTTTGATCCAGGATATCACTTTGTGAAGTCCATAGGAAAGCGAAAAAGCTTCGGCAAAGAAATCCGTTTCTGACGCAACACGTGCTGCTTCTCTGATGTAAAGGCTCGGTCGACAAAGGCATCACAAAACAAGCGCACTTGCAAGTGAAGCAAACCCAAGAGCATAGAGTGCTCCGATGTTCAAAGCACAACTTGAGAGAGCGAGTGTGGACGTAGCGGACGAAGTTTCGCTTGCTATGGCGCCCGAGCCCGAGACTGTTGGAGCAGGATGTGCACCGGAATTGTAAATTCCCCACGTCCCATCGACGGTGTCGGCAGAGTACTGCTCTATGCCATATAATGAAATCTTCCATCCACGAGTATCTTTGTTGTAATAGAGATCTATTAAACCTTGCTGATTCCCATCTGTTGCTGGGGACAGAATATAGTATGGCTTTCCTGTATCGACCCAGGTGTGAGCTGAGTTTGGTGTAGCCCTCTGATAGTCGCCGTTGACCGTTGAAGTCCCAGCACCTGACACGGTGACGACACAGCTGTTGCTACAGACCACTCCGTCTGCAGAGCACATCGGCACCAGGGCAAGCGCAGCAAGCGCAAGCGCAACCCGTGCAGCACACAACGGCAGAGGAACTGGCAACATCTGCAACGACGGCGTTCGAATTTTTGCTTGTGCTGAAAACGCAAAACCCTGGGTGCTTGTCTAAGACCAACTTGAAGACCTGTCTTAAACACAAAGGTGTCATTGTCATTCATTGTCTAAGAAAACGTACTGCATTGACAATGCTGCATCGTCACTGCATTATCACTGCTGTTAAGGCTTCAAGCTGACACATGACACATGCTAACACTATGATCCAACAGAGGCAAAGGTGCAAAGCATGTAAGGGACTTTAATGTTGGATCAAGCGGTGTTACAAGTGCAAGATCAAGCGGATCGCATCTACAAATCGCGCATTGCAACAAAAATAAATAGTTGCAGGAACTATGAAATATTCATGTCCTTGTGAAAAACGGATCAAGGTAGTTTTTTCAACGTGTATCGGCCTGATTGAAACAGACTTGTCATTGGTTGCTGCTGGAAATGCTTCACCAACCCACAGTCCCGCAATGTGGTCTCGAGGCCGCCCGCAGCACAGTAGAGTAAGGAGGAGGTGTCTCGTCCGTGGCAAACTTTCCTCGACAAGAATTGCAAGCTCTGAGTTCAAAATGCTTCGACGGCTTCGTTTCCAAAATCAAAATCCCTTGTGACATCGACATCTGCAGCTTCTGTGATGTGAGCTTGCAAGATCCAAATTCCTGGCTACCTGATAGATGTCAAAGTGTGGCAGAACTGCGGAACCCAAAGTGGATACTCCGTGATTAGCAATGAGACAGGTCAATACGGTCTGCTTTTATGATTTTCAAATGATTTTTCGATCATTTTCGATCTGTAAAAAGCAGAATCCACAGTCAAGTTGCTCGAAAAAGAATCGAGCCAATCGAGCTCTTGCATAGGAGGGCTCGCAGCCATCAACAAAGTAGACCCAGAGGTGATATCCTGGCGAAATGAGCTGAAGCACTTTCAGTTTGTCTACAGATAAGTTTTCAGGGCATCTCTCTTTGGTTCTGAACAAAACATTTCAAAAGGCTCTGGGGAAGCTGTCAGGGGCTGACTTCGGTCTATTGTTTGTTCAAAGAAAACTCTATCTGTAGATGTCCTGGAAAGATCAGAGGTGTCTAGTCCAGCCTGTTATATTCTGTTTTCGAGGTTTCTGGTAAATTCTCGGATTCCTATGGATTCCTTATCATTCCCCCTTTATAATTCCCCTCTATTTTCCTGTATTCCCCTTGTGCAGTAGGCATCCACGTTCATCACTCACCGAATCCCCAGGCAGCCCGGCTCGTCCAATCCAGGGTACTCATCAAGCGAGATCCTGGGCATTGACTAATGAGACGTTGTTGATGGAAGTTGCGGATGCTGCGAAGATCCAACGCCCTGTGCTGGGTCCAGCTCTGCATATCTCTGACCCATGCTTTGACCCACTGTCTCCGATGTCTCTGTCTGGTTCCATGCCCCTCTGAGGTCGTCACTGCGAGCATAACGCCATTGCCTAATGAGAACTAGGCATATGAGTCGACTCACAAGTCTCACAAGCCATGGGCGACATCAATGCTGCGCGTTAAAGGCCAAGGTAAGGAGGCCAGGATGGAAATTCCATTCCCGGTAATTACTCTGCCCACGGTGCACACTAGCGGGAACCATAGCAACTCGAAGGGAAAGAGCCATCATTTTTTAAGGCTCCAGATTCCCCGAGCTACTTCGAACAAGATCTTTTGGACATCTGTGTCCGCTGTAACATGCGGCCCCTTGCGGCCCGTTGCAGCCGCTTGCCGCCCCGCCTGAGGATCTGTGGAGATTCCGCATCTCCCGTCAAGGCCACTCTGCGCCTGGTCCCCATTGCTCAAAGATGTGTCACAAACTGCATGGCAACGTCTGTGCCTTTAAAACTCTTGAACGGTGGGGCACCTTCTAGTTCTTCACCTCTGTCTACCTGGTCTAGTCTAATACTAGTCTATGAGTAGTCTACTTTGCCTCTAGATTTCACCTTCAGTTGCATAGCTCCAGAGATCTCCAGAGATGTCCAGAGCACCACTGCTGCACCAGTTCCGGCGACCTCGACCGCAGCTCCCTTCTTGTTGCGAAGCACACCAAGGCAGTAGGTGCCAGCACAGCCGAAGGGCCTGGCATGACAATGATGTGATTCTACTAAACCCATGATACATCATATTACATCATATTGCATCATAGTTCAAACATATTCACACAGTGATACTACAGTGATACTACAGTGATACTACAGTGATACTACAGTGATGCTACAGTGATGCTACAGTGATACTACAGTGATACCGTACGACACCACAATACAGACAAATACAGGCAAATACAAACAATAGATGTTGATGATTACAGTTGTGGCGATCAAAATCCATGAAGATCCCATGTCATCTCTCCTGCGGCGAAAAGGCTGGAAGATGGCCTCGGTAGCGCCTGCGGCAGAACAAGAAACAGGAAGCAACAGGAAACTCGAAGCAGGGAAAATATACAGGAAATGTATGTAAATGTATGGAAAATTGTTTCCAACAAGTTTTGAGGCTGTCGGAAATTCCTCTGGTCATTTTCAAGTGGACTCCTCTGGTCACTTCCAGTCGAATCCCACAGACCTTTGAGTGTCAACAGCTGCGACGGGTACCTTTTGAACAAATCCTGGCAAACCGAGTTTGATTATGTAATTATATGAAATGTTTTGTTAGTTATATGAATATATATATATATATATACATATACAGTTATATGTAATTATGTAACCAGGTTCCAGCCATGTGCCAACCCAGGTTTTTTCACCTCTGCAACTCTTGGCCGATTGGGCGGGGACAGCTGTGGCGCTGAAGCCCGCAGGGTCAGCATGGCGAAATGAAAATTTGACAAATGTGTCTCGTGAAGATTTTGTCAGGTTAGCACTCACTTGTTCATGGCCTTCGAACCATGGGGTTCTACTGACAGATTGACAAACACCTAGCAAGCCCTTGTCCCGTAGAATAGCTGATGCATGATGATGCATGCAGATGCGTATACTGTGTCTGGTCAGAAGCCAAGCTTTGCCATGGCCATCTTCAATACTGTTCATGTCCAAGTTTGCGGATCAAGAAATCCTGAGCCAGCAGTATCAGAGAGCAGTATCAGCAGTATCCTTGTTTTTCAGCTCCCAAATCTCCCAATTGGCCAATTGGTATCAATTGGTCTCTAAAGAAGAACGAGTTCTTCCCGTTCTCTACGTGTAGGCTGCAGAATGACATGCTGATTCCACAAGGTCCGGGCTTTGTTTGACTTGAGCATGGCAGCCAAACTTAGTGAATCTCAGGCCTCCAGGTAGTTCTTTATTGCTTCATCCATCTGTGCCTTCCAAATCGGACAGCTCACCGTGTGATGCCAAGAGGTTTTAGCTGGGCAAAACCCAGGGGTGAAACCCAGGTCCGAGAGGGCAGATTCCCAGACTGCACTGTGATGCAAGTTGCAAGTTCCCAGTAGCAATACTAATGTCCATTTCAAATTTCACCCATTTCACTCTGGAAAGATGACAGTTGTGCCACGATGTCATGATGCAGGGCGATATGCCATCCCGAAGACATCGTGAAATGCGAGTCCAATGCATTGACAAATGTCCGTTCTGAGAGGAGCACTCGAGACGCAAAAAGCCAACATCTGATTCTCTGCATGCGGAGTACCATAGAGTGCCATGGAGTGCCATGGTGCAGTTTCTCAACACGGGCTGAGCATGTGACTGCTCTCCCCGGAATCTCCGGATTGAAATCCAACATCAGCCTGTGACCTCCACGTGTGGCCATGGGCCAAATATTGCAAAATGAGGTCCATCTCGCAGCTCTTGTGTATTCTTGTGTCAGTATCACAAAAAATGGAAAAAGGACACGGCCTATTTTGGAATCCTTTGTGCCTTAGAATTATCTTAGAATTGCAGTATTTTAGATGTTTTTTAGACATTCTACTGTATGCCACCGTATGCCACCGTATCCTAATTTAATGTATGCTTTTAGCATCTCAGTCTCATGCCAAGGTGGAAAAGTGCCGCACTCCAGGAGGAGGCGTCTACACAGGCCTTGGGAAAAAGTACTGCGACAACTACCACAATGACACAGTAACGACCCGGTCTCCAGATGCAACGCATCCCAAATGCCAAGAAGTCAAGGATACAAGGTACGAGGATGTATCATGACAGCTAAGCAAAGAAGATAAAGAAGCTTTTGATAGTTTTTGTGTGGCCATGTCGCGAATGCATTTCCTTCACCGCAGTTGGCTCGGACAGGTTCGAGATGGTTCGATCTCGTCTCCGAGGATTGGACTTTGATAGACTTGGCAACAGCCACAGTCATTTGCTGCGGAAATAGGCCCTGAGCCTCAACGGGTCAGAGTTGGACTCTCCTCACGCGACCACTTGAAAGACTGGTCCGGATACTGGAAGAAAACAGATCAAAAAGAGGAACTTGTCTTGGTGATCAACATGGTATCGACATGCGGCTTTCAATGCAGACTAAAAATGTACTCTAATCACACAGTTTCGCTCATTTATGTTGCTGGGTTTGGAATACTCACTTCGTAAAATGTCGAGAATCAACGAATGGCACAGGTGAAGCCCGTCTTAAATGACGACAGGTCTGAAGTTCTCTTCCCAATGCAGACTTGGGCCTCTTCCATGTAGCGGATGGCTCTCCACCAGTATTGACCGGGAGCCATCACGCACGTCGAGGCCAAGTGCTGAACAGGGCGGCACCGTGAAAGAGAAGAAACTTTGGCTTTTCAAAAGAGAAAAACCGCCGCAAAAGCCTGTACTAGCTCAACACTTTGCCATACAGGGATTTCCCAAGAGCAATGCAAATACGTCTACCCCAAGAACAATATCAAATCATACCAATATACAGATCACATCATAATACATTATAATACATTATACATCTAGTATCATCTAGTCATCTTTTCACCCACGTTCTGCTTAAGCAGTATCTGTGGCCACGCCTCGAACGTGCTCGGATCTGGGCGCACACGTGGAGCAATCACCTCGTAGATCTGGAACACCGGCGTCAAGGCTCGGCAATCCTTGGAACGGAAACGAGTTCCAGCACCAGCCACGAGTTCCAGACGAGATTCGGCAGTCATTGGCATTGGAGTCTGGTGATGTGATTTCTGTTCGTTGCTTCTTGATCCATCCGAGACCAAATTCTTGGCATCAGGCATATCCTCCACGTCTGGAAAGTGGGGGTCATCAGAAACAAAATCAAAAGCATCTTGGGGCACACACCTTACAAATCTCCAGAGCCAAATTCCTCAGCAAAGCAGATGTCAACAACTGCTTTGCATTTCAAATACATCCTACGCAGCACCAAAGGGTTCCAGTGGGGCAATATCATCTTCTGCCTGGTTCCTGTGTGGAGCTGAAACATCTAAAGTCGGTTGAGTCAGTTTGCGCATTGACAGCTTGTTTCTTTGGTGAATGGTGTGTGGTGCTGAGGTCACTGCATGGTAACCACATAGGGTTGTATCGTTTCCTGCAAAAAGAGCCCAGCAAAGAAATAGACAAATTATGCTCAAAACCTCTTGATTTCCAATTTTGCAAGTTGAGCACCTGCTGTCCAACAAAGGAAAATCGTATTTTTCGAGTTGACGTTATTTTAAAAGCTACCAAGAACCAGCATGTTTCACCCCTTGCATCCCCCTTGAAATGAATTTTTCAAGGCATTGCCTAAGGGCCTAGGCATCGCCCTGTCCTCCTCCATGTATCCCAACACATCCATGGCACGACGCCAGAGATCTCCTCCAGGATATTTGGCAGTGAAAGCCACGTGAAGGCCACACAATCGGGTGTCACTATGTGTCACTTGGGTCCAGACGGTCATGCCAATCACCAGCAGCAGTAATCTGAAGCAAACCCCTGCGCAGAGCTTGACAGCCATAGCTTCATTGACCGTCCATAGGAAATTAACTGCTAAGTGAAGGCCACTCTGACACCCGAAGACGTGGCACGGTCAATGGCAGCGATGCCATGCAATGCAATGCGATGCAGCAATCCAAGAAGATCCAAGAAGATCCAGGAAGATCCAAGAAGCAGTGCGCATTTTCTCGCTGATGTCAGGATCCGGTCGAAGTCTGGGCCTTAAAACCTCCGAGCAGAATAGCAGATCTGGCTTCGGACCCCGACCTTAGCCCATGGTGCCAAAGAGGTCCACACATGTGCAGTCTATAGTGACTATAGCTCATGTAGAGCCCAAGAAATATCGTCTCTGAGTAGCGGAATACACTGCAGCAGAAAGTGCATCTCGTGCTTTTCTAGCTCGACGCAGACAGAGTTTTTTATGTGTGAGACATAAATCTATGAGAGCCCAGTGCGCCATTGGCAGTCCCAGCGTAGGTTGCGAGAGCAGCATCCCAAAGGATGTGAACCTGTCGCTTCTGCTTCTGGAAGTCCACAAAATCGCTGGGCTTGTCATGCCAGGCTTACCATGAAGCAACACAACGCAAACAAAAAACTCTGGCCTCGATTCAGTCATGCGCAGCCTCAAACAAGTTTCTCAATGGAAGTTCGGAATGACATGCTACTGGAACCGAACCACTGCTTGCGAATTTGAAAAGAATATATGAAGAGCATCATCCAAAGTTCCTGAGGTGTAATCTGAAACATCAGAAACCGTCAAGCAGTCAAATTCATGTTGTAAACATGTCCATTCAACTTCCTACTCCCAGTCATCATCGTATGTCCTGGTCTCCAAACTGTCCATGTCCCACCGAGGTCAAAGCTTTTGCAAGCTTTGTAGCGCTTCCCCATACAAACACCGTGTCATGTGCTGCAACTCCTTTGCTGGTGGCCAGGCTTGGCAACATGGCTACTTGGACCGCTTAGACTAATGACTACTTGGACTTGCGCTTGCGAACTCCAAGAATAGGCAAAGCATGTTTTGCACGCTTCACGTAAGTCTGGTTCTGCGACACACGATGTGAATTCATGTGTGCCATGGCTAAAACACGCTACAGTATGTGGGGTATGGTCATTCATCCCATAATGCGAATCCATATATATATATATATAATGGTGTATGATCCGTATTGGTGAGTTGATTGCCATCCTTCAATACGGGCAATTTACCAAGTTTTGATCATGACACATGGCACATGCGGTTCCGTATGCTGACTCTGCATGTCCTTTGGAAGCGCCTGCTGTTGCCACAATAGTTGAGACGCTGAGACCTTCGACGAAGGTATCGCGTTACAAAAGTTGCTGTGGTTTCACAAGAACGAAATGTGAAAAAAATACTGTATCTACTATATATAAACGTTAAATGAATTTAAATGTATCATTGGCAATTTGATGTTCTTGTAATATGTGTAAGACCGAGAATGGATGGAAATCTGGGCCATGACAATGGAAACGAAGAGTCCAAGTCCGGTCGCTCTGCACTCTGCACGCTGGGTGCCCTCGCCGCCAAGCTAAAGCCACGTTGCGGGTCAAAAATTCTCAGCCTTGTCGTGAAATGTCGTGAATCAAGATGAATCACAAATGCATTGCAGGTGCATTGCAGTTGTGAATTCTCGTGTATTGCGAATACACGTCAAGTGGAGGTTTCCTGAAATGGGGGTACCCCCAAATCATCCACTCTACAGTAATAGGATTTTCCATGAAATAAACCATCCAGCTATTGAGGTCCACCCCTTGGCCTCCTCAACGTGTCCCGCAAAGTCATCACTCCATAGTCAACATCTGCGGGTCTCATCACAGCCTGATGCGAATGACGCAAGTTCGGTTTCTCGAGCCCCTGCGAATTGATATTGCAACGTATCGCAACATATTGCAACCGTGTCCACAAAAAAAAACTAAGACCTTTGCGTTTTATCTGTGCTTTCATTGGGTCTATCGATGCCCACAGATTGCCTAGGTTCATATGAGCCTTAAGACACCATGAAGGCTGCTGGCTTAGTTTCAGTCGCAGCCTCGTTAGCCCGCCAGGCAGCCCAAAGGGTCACGGAGTCTCCACAAGACCTTGAAACATCTTCAAACATCTTCAAACTCTCTTTGAATTCGAAGTCTCAGATTTGTGCCAAAATCATCCAAAAATGATCCAACATCATCAAACATTCCACGTCGCCAGAAGTTCACCGAGTGACTCTTGGAGAAGGGACAAGACATGGCGCCAGCGCAGGCTTTGACCACAGGCAGCCACCGCCACAGTGTAGGCCACGACATCAGGGCCTGAAAGGCGCTCAATGTGAAGATTGCGCGATGCTTTTCATTAAGTATATAAATATGTATACTCCATACTGACAATACTGACAATACTTCAAAAATGAATTGTGATTCCATGTACTTACTATGTACTGGTATATTCTAATGTCAATTTCACTATCAATTCAAAAGGTCTAACCAACTGAACAAGAAGCCACTGGATTTCTCCCGAAGGCTAGATATGGCCAGATGACATTAGATGATCTTTAGATGATATTAGATTTGACTAGATATGACTTGACTAGATGTTTGAACCAAGAGTTCATCTGATCCCACCACTTGGATTGCCGCACGCAGCTCACGCGTATTCATCTCAGACATCAGGGCGAGGACCACCTGGAGCATTGGCGGCCTACCAGATCTCTGGCAGTTTTAGATATTTGGGATGGGTCAATACCTATGAATTTATCAAGTTTGAATGGGATGAACATCCATTTCCCAGCTATTTTCAGGTGTGTTAAACAGGATGTTATTGGGTGGTTCTGACATGTACAGAGCTCACCGTGATACTGAGTGTCCGTCGGGGAGTGCAAAGTTTCACAATGTGTCTGCCTCCCAATGGCCCCGGCAAGCCCCAGCAGCAGCATTCCAGGAGATCAAATTCGAGGCATTTGATGCCTCCGCCTTGACATCAATTCATCGATTGAATCAGCTTGGGTTTCAGATGGTTTCAGCTCTTCATACAGAACATCTGTGGAACACCGACATTGAGATTAATTCCCACCAAGAACAGTAAAACACATAAACACATTAAAACACATTAAAACACATTAAATAACATTAAATCACACTAAAACACATTAAACACACATTAAAACACATTAAAACACATTAAAACACATTAAAACACATCAAAACACAAATAAAACCCATTAAACCACCACTCCCCGTGTGAATGTCTCTAGGGGCCCATGAGAAGAGCCGTGCTTCGCCATGTTTCGCCTTCAGCATCAGCAGGGCCAGCTGCCAGGCGAGCCCCTTCTGCGCTGCATCCAACGCCACCCCAGCCACCACGCTGGAAGCTGCGCTGGAAGCGCCAGTCGCACCTGACACGGCCAGACACGGCCAGACACGGCCAGACACGGCCAGACACGGCCAGACAACGTAGCATCAACGTAGCATCAACGTAGCATCAACGTAGCATCAACGTGCCCACGATTCCAAGGCATGATCTCTGATCGTATCGTCAAAAAATGTCGAAAACATGTGGATTTGAACAGGCTGAGATAATTTGCATTGAAGATATTGAAATCTACAACACAAGACCAAGACCCAAAGCTCCACTCGGCAATGCTGCGGCAATTTGCCTTTGGCTCTCAAAATGGCCAGGGCTTCTTGCCAATGCTCAGCACCTCTCGGATCCCAGCCCGGGCCCGTCGCAAGCTACAGGCTACTTTGTTGGGCCGTGCAACGAATGAGACGCTTCAATGACCGTTTCAAAATGTACAAAGAATCGTACAGTGTCATCTTGACAAGTCGCCAAGCTAGCTTAGTTACTTTTGGAAACTTTGAGAGATTTGCCTCCGCTCTCAAGCTGCGTCCAAGCGGCGCACGCAGGTGCTAGCAGCTTGGTTGATGAGAGCAGAGTCGTCAGCCGTCGTGGTCAGTTCTACAGCAAGCTGCCAACCTCGGAGCCAACTTCGTCATACTTCGTCCGGCTTGAAGCCCTTCATTGAATCAGTTCTGTCTGAATCAGGTCCAACCTGAATATTGGTTTACAAATTGTTTACAACTTTCACAACTGTTCGATGAGTTCAATGGTTCCCGGAATTAATTGTGTTCACACATGGGCATGTAACCACTGCATTCGATGCGTTCAAAGTGATGACACCGTCTGGAAGAATGGTCTGATGCATCCAATCAAATTTGATCTCGCCGTCGTCTGCCACTATGGCTACCGTACGTTTCTTACTTCACACCCGCTCAGCTGTTGACAATATCTGGCTGATAGCGCCTTCATGGCCATGTGCGCAGCAGACGGGTTCATCTGCATCTGGGCAGCAGAGCAACGTCAATTGGCAAATTCATTTGTGACGATGTTGTTTTATATGTTTTTTATTGTTTTTTCACATGCGGTCTTCCATTTCTACAATGTCTGCGGAATCACAGACGGAGCCCCGTAACTGGCTGCAGCCAAAGACACATTTGACTTCACCAGCTCCGCCACTGCCTGACGAGCAACGAAATTCAGTTGCGGTGGATGTGAAACAGCAACCGCTTGCGCCATGATGACTGACCTCAACGTTTCAAAACCAACATGTTCTGACACTTGTCGGGAAATTTCAACGATGTGACCAAACAGCTTGAGACAACTACCTTGACACTTTCACACCCACATGATCACATGATATTACATGATTCTTTCCTGCTGTCACACTCTTGACATCTCTAAGCTGCAACATGATGCAAGGCGTCAGGAAAAGCACACGAATGAAGCCATGGCCTGCCAACCCTTCCGCGCGGCTTCTTTCATGCGGCCTTCCATAGTCGCCTCCGTGAGAGATTTCAAGTGGCTCCAATGGGCAACTATCGACAACAGAATTTATCGTCAAATCCACAAAGTCACTGTAGTCCATCGGCAATTCGCAAGTGACAAATTCTGTGGCCTCCAGAAGATTGGGAAATCGGAATCCTTAGCAGGGGTTTGAGTTCATTGGGACATGATTCGCCGGCGCTCTTTTTATGTTCACACTAGACCTTCAGACCTGCAGATCAGGTCGTCACAAAGGATCTGAATCACAAATAATAATCACAATCACATAATCACAAATTCTCAGATGAAAAGTTGCTGTTTGTTGTGTAAATTCCAAAGTGGCAACGTTTCCCAACAGCATATGCCGACCACAAACATAAGAGCATTCGAGCGACCCATCTCCTGGGTCAAGGCGAGAATTGCAGCTACATATACCGATAGTATTACCATATCATACCATGACCATGATATGTCACCTTGGTTTACCACGTTCTTTTTCTTATCATGAGATACCTCATTCATTGTATTCATCATATTGATCCACATGAAGTGACACAGATGTCTTGAATAGATCTGTGATGTCGAACGGAAGATCGCTGCACGAGTGTCCGTGTCTCCTGAAGCTTCAGGGCACGGCTCCATAGCTGGCTCTCTTGACACACTGCGACGCAGAGATCCATGGGGACATCCTGACAGATTGATATCAATTGATTTCAATTGACATCAATTGATATCAATTGATATCAATTGATATCAATCAATACCAATTAATTGATGCAGTTTGTTCTGCAATTTGTTCAAACGATTTCAAACGTATCTGGAAAAATGGAAGATTCGATTGTCCTAGGTTGACATCGACTGTTGACAATACCGAAACATTTGCTTGCATGGATTTACAGAACATGTTTAGACTGGACAGCTGGTCTGGGTTGAGCAGACAGTTCTGATGCAACTGCGCAGTTGTGCCTGCAAAGCTCGTCTCTGCGCCAAGACTTCCATCAGATTCCTTGGTCTCTCACCGATCTCAGCCTTGAACATTCGGGATCTACAGGGTCTTGACGTGTCTTGACTCATTTATGTTCGAAACCAAAACAGCCGAAACAGGTGAAACAGCTTTGTTCAAGCGTGCCAAAGTGGAAGTAGCTCAAGTCTGGGCCAAGTGTCAAGGCATCGTTCCAAAGGTGATGAGATCTCAGAGCTTGGACTGCTGTCCTCAAACTCACTTTGTCTCAGAGACGTGGCAGACGGGTAAACAGGAAAGAAAAGTGGTCCAGAGTGGCCCAAAGTGGTCCAAAGTGGCCCAAATTCCAAAGTAGTCCCAGGTCCAGTGATTCTTTTACAAAGTCAAAGCTCACGCTGCTGAAGCTGCTGAATCTTCTGCAGAACCTCGAACAATTCAACATCTTGCATCGCTATCATGGATTGCACGCTGTGATACCGAGCAGCTTCGCCCTGAACTTGGCCGAAGATTTCACTGCACGCACCTGTTTTGGTAAGGCGGATGTAACACGTTGGCTTCTCACTGTCCGACAGTGGCTGAATCAATCTAAATCATACATCATCATACATCCATGTAAGTCCATATACGTCCCACAGTTCTCCTTTAGGTTTCAGATCAAACTGACCGACTGCACCTGAAGCACTGCACGGCAGAGGGCCATGGAACACTTGTGGCATTGCCATGGCTGCGATGCTATTCATTGTAAAGGCCAAGATAATCCAAGATAAACATCAAACGACGGTTTTCATGATGTCCCTCTACTGATGATCCATGAGCTCAGGCAGGACTTCTCTTCTGAAGTGAAAGTCACACAATTCTACACAATTGTTGTTACACTCTGAAGCCGTTGATTGATGCTACGGGGGAGTCATGGGAAATGGCTGCATATAAAAAGGAACACGGTCAAGGAAAACTCTCGAAGGGAAACAAAATCCTTACGCATCTTTAGAGTCTTTATTTGGCCCCTTCAAAATGACGAACGTGAGGAAAGTGATAGTTGCAAAGCTTCTGCTATCCCAAATATCATAAATGTTCAATCTTCGACCATCTTCCTGCCCCAGTGTCAGATTTTGAAAGCTGTGTCTCACATGTCTCACATGTCTCACCGTCTATGTCCCTCCATGCTGTGTCCATGTCACGTTGAAGTTGACTGAAGGTCTTGAAGGCCGCTCGCCACTGCTCTGCCGAAAACATCGCCTAGGCAGTGCTGACGCGTTTCGAAATGACACAGCTTGGTCAGGGAATGGTCAGGGAATGGAAATACAATGGAAATGTCACTGGAATATCACAGGAATGTCACCGAAGCAAAAGTTCTTGTTTTGCATCCTGAGATGTTGGTTTCTGCGCTCAGGAGATAAAGGCAAAGCCACCTCTTTATTTCTTTCGTCATTTGGGATCAGTTGACCAAAAGCATTATGGTGTGACCCAGGAAAGCAGAAGAACAAAATGGAAGACGTTGAGAGTATCAAACCCATCGCAGCCATGGCATGCATTGAGTAGCGGACCTGGATAGCGCTTGTGTAGGTGATCAGATCTATCTCCTGTCTCCAGTGGGATCATGTACTTTGTGCCGCAAGCTCAAAGAGACAAAGATATACAAAGAAAAAAACAAAGACAGAGACGATCTGCTCTTTCTCTTCCTCTTTCTTTCTTCACTCCACCTAATGCACGCCAGCCTTATCTTGGGATGCTAAATCTTCAAGCCTCGAACGTGTTGAACAGGGAGGGACACTGCGCAAATCACGAGGTCTTCATTCAAACAGAACTAGCACAGCTGTCGAGTGCAGTACTTGGCCAAGCAAACACAGCTTCCATGTCTGCTGTCTATTCGTTCTTTGTGGCCAAGTCACCTGATGCATCTAAGTCATTGTGTAAGCATGTCATAGCATTTTATAGGAAATGTCATGTATGTGTCATGCATATATTTAATGTATTTCATATCCTCCAGTAAACTAACATAGCTATTGAAAATGGCTATTTACAGTTGATTTATCTATCAAAAATGATGATTTTCCATAGCCATGTTAGTCTACCAGAGGGTATCTATTATAATCATCTATCAACTGTAAGGCATTGCAGTATGCATCGTACGAGGTGCTCAGTCACTGGCACTTGAATGGCCATCTGCCACTGCTCCGCAGGCAGGCAGCGGTTGAAATCCGCCACGAAGGTCATGTCACACGGACTCAGCGCCGCAATGGTTGATATGTTTTCAATGGTTGATGGTTGCTGACATCATATCTTGCAAAAATGTATCTTTTCAACATTTGCTGTCAATACTGCACCCAGTGCACCCTTGACCAACCCTCACTGTTTTGTCGCGGCAAGCTGTACAAATCCGCAAGGGCTCTGCTTCTGCAGTCAGCTTAGTCAGCTTTCACTTCAGACCTTGGTCTCGGTCCCAGCTGAGATTTTTGGCCCATGGAGTCCATGAAATCTTCCGTCCCTGAAACACTGTCCTACAGTCCGCTGGAAGTTTCAGGACTGATATAGTGCCTTGATACGGAACAACAACTTGATTTACTCTTGATATCACTTGAAAAGCAAAACCAGGATCAGTTTTTTCAGGTTTTGTGTTTTCAGTGTGGGCGTTGTTCCTTGCTATTTGCTGCCTTTTGGAGCGGTATTTGCGCATTTTGAAGCTGAAAAACTGCAGCCTTTTGGACCTTGAATCTCTTGTTTCAGCGTGTTTCCAGCATTTTGGAGCATTCTGGAGCTAGAAGCAGCTAGAATCTGTACTGCACAGAAATCTCTTTCTTTCATTATGTTTGTAGCATTTTGGCGCGCTAGTTTGCAATCTGCATGGTATTTGTTACATGTTGAAAAATGAAACCGGTTCGTTGGTGTTGTTTTGTTCGTTGCAATTGTTCCCTTGTTGCTAGCACAATAATTGCAACATAATCTCCTTGTGCAGAATTTGCAGCGGTTTCTCCTAATTGTACAAAAAAATCTCTGGGAAGACATTCGCCCAAAGTTTCCTTGGAGGTTCAGGCACTTTACGGTTTATTTCGGATTGTTTCAGGATTATGTAAATTTGGGCTTGTTTGGAGTTTCAATTAGGCTTGGGTTGGGGTTTATTTGGGGTTTGTTTCGGCTCTACGGAGGGTTGGCTTAGGGGTTATTTTGGGTTGGTTTGGTCAAGGTTTATTTAGGGGTGGTTTGGGGTTTATTTAGGGTTGGTTTAGTGTAGGTTTGATTGATTCAGTTTTCTTTGCGAGTTGTTTTTGTCTTAGGGCTTTACAGTTTGTTCAAGCTTTTAGTTTAAGACTGGAGAAAACGCACACAGGTATGTAAAGTGTGTTCAACAGGCAATTTCGCCACTTTAGGTAAGCGCAAGAATGAATCCGCCAAGCGAGGGGGGTTGGTGGGACGAATATGTTCTTGTTTCGCTGTGTTGGATTTCGTCTCTGTTGTTTCTTACTATACGATGCTGCGTTGACGTTTTCTCAATGCTTGCAGCATATTGAAATATATTGAATGTTGAATCTCTGATCTTGCAGCATGTTGGCGCCGAGGTATCTTACTGGTAATTTGCAGTACTTTGGGCCAACATTCCTTCTCTTCTTTTTTGTTGTTGGTTCATATTGGATCCTGCCTTTCTCAACATTATTGGTGTCCGTTTATTCTTTCTAATTGCTGCAAGGAAACCAGAAACGCCCCCAAATCCAAGGAAAGAAAGAAAAGCCAAGAATCCGAGAAGACAAGCGTCACAAAAAAACACGAAGCAAAAAGCCACAAAAGCATACAAAAGTCGAGATGCCACAAAAGCCACAAAAGCCGCAAAAACCAGACTGGAAAACAACATAAATTTGCCCCCCAAAGGAAAAACAACAAATATATATATATATATATGTATATACCCTTCCCTTCACGTTGAATGTAGACAAGGTACAGTTTCAAGAACCAGTTGAACTGCCATGGCAGTGCTGAAATGAGCTCTTCCACAGTGACTTCCTCGCTGTCTGCCAAAGTCTTCAGCATTTCTCCAAGTTCTTTCCTCAGAACACGGGGGCATGGAGGCATCTGGACCTGATTGACCGCGTCGAACCTGACGGATTGGAGTCAGCAGTTTCACGGGAAAAAACACATACGCTATGACACCATGATACAATATTGTGCTTTTCAAGAAAAGTTGCTGCATCTTTCAGTCCCAGTGGCGCACTTCCTTTTTTCCACCTCAACTTCGCAAGCTTTGCAGAGCTGTGGGCTCACTATCAGTATTTCTGAGACCATAAACATAGATCAATCATGATAAATCTATTTCACAAACATTTCAAGTACCCCAAAGTCTCACGATATCGGATTCGGTTCCTGCACACCCTCAGTTTCCGAGGCGCATGAAAGGGTGGTTCCAATTAGAACCTCGACAGCGCTTGTCACCATAGCTGACCTCGCCCTCAGGGCCTTTCATTGAGAATGTCCTTTGCGGAACGAGGAGGGTGCAAAACAATGAAGGAAGTTGTGCAGAATCGATGCTTTGGTTGAACTGATTTGGCCC
Organism: Symbiodinium sp. clade C Y103; assembly: GCA_003297045.1. Classification (NCBI taxonomy): domain Eukaryota; class Dinophyceae; order Suessiales; family Symbiodiniaceae; genus Cladocopium; species Cladocopium sp. clade C. The sequence goes on from BGPT01002584.1 coordinate 32,762, forward strand.
CAAACATGTTTGTAGCAAAATTGTATCCGAAGACCAAGAGAACTCTGTGAAACTTTGTGAAGTTGTTGGTTTTTAGAAGATATGTTCCTGGCTTTCCTAGTTTAGACAAGGATCTGGTTCGCGAAGTCGCGGTTGTTCTCATCATCCTCCCGGAGTTGGTACTCGCCGATTTGCAGCACTGTATGAGTATCATCGTCCTCACCTTTCATTTCAGCTCAAATGATCACTATACTATACGTCAAAATGCTTTCATGTCTAACTACATTTCCGACTAACAAATCCATAGTCAAACATACTCAAACAAATTGCCTTCCCCACAAACTAAAAGGTGCTTCAGCTCAGAATTCCTTTGAAGTGGCAACATCAGTCCTACCCATGGAAACCTACTCATTGGCACAGCTGGACGTTGGAACTGAACACAGACTTGCGATCTGAACAGGGGGAATTCGGAGGAATAGGAAGGATGTGATCTCTGAAACACCAACAAATAAAGGCGCGGAATTGTAGATCTGTTTAGCTTCTGGGACAAGAACTACAGTAATATCACGCCTCCACTTTCCCATGTCAGCCATGTCAGCCATGTCAGCCATGTCACTGTCTTTGAACTGTCTGATTTCCAGCTTCATCTCCTTCCCATGACTTGTGGTATACGTTGAACCCACTGTCCATCCTTCAAGGGGAAGGCCAAACATTGGAGCAATCTCAGCTATTGGACGTGCCATTGCTCCAGCGGCAAGGGGTTTGGAATGGTTTGGATGTAAAAAGTGTAGTGAATTCAGTGAATACCAAAAAATCCGTGAGTGTTGCAGCATAACGCGTGTTGCAGTATAAAGCCTAGCTTGAATATCTTGAATGTACTCTTGAAATCTCTTGAAGATCTTCTGATCCTGGTGGCGGTACGCGGCATTGCAAATCCCTTGCAAAGATGTCTGAGCCAAGAAATATTAGCCATTGGAAGGATCAGAACTTGGATTGGCTGTGCTAAGGTTGTTAAGGACTACTTTTCGACGTGTTCTGAGTATTTAAAGGATTTTGTAGCGATCGAATACGATGATAGCCCAACGATTATCTTGGCAGTAGATTCATAAGAGTGCTGCATAGTCCCCACTTTGGCAAAGCGCCTACGTGTGAAAACCCTGCATTACACCCCAAGAGTTTTGTGCGAAGACTCTATGGTGTTGCTTATCTGCATCTTTTGGCATGCCATGCACCATTTGTTGCAAAAAACTCCCTCTGTCTCTGTCAAGTGTAGGTCTTTCGCAAACTGACGTGGCAACCGAGAGAGAGCCAACCAAATCGCATATCGGCAACGCCAATTGTTTGCATAGCTGACGCAAGAGTGAATTGACCCGACTGAGAGCCCCCGCTACTTGGTACTCAGCAGCTGCAAGCTGACTTCCCATGCTTCTGCCTGTACCAGGTACAATGGACATATTGCTTTGACAGTACTCATGGTAGTCAAGAAGTGCATATGTCATCGAGTCATGTCATACACTGTACTGTTTAGTACGATAGTGTACTATAGTGTAGTATAGTGAAGTATTACTACTATGTTCTGTACTCTCATCTGTTGTGCTGTTCCAACATACATTGAATTCCCCATCGCAGGGTCTCAGCGTAAAGGTCAACTCGTCGTGCGCACGAACTCCTTTTGCAAGGTCTCACATGTGTTTCTCCTATGTCGTGCGGCATGCAACCCCTCCTGACCTCCTGAAAGCATCTCCAATGTCTCGTCTTCTGCACTTAGATTCTGTGTTTTATCAGGGTCTCTACTTAGATTCGTAGCAGATTTTCCTCAGCTTCGTTGATCTGTCCGCGTGACATGGTCAACATGTGTGATGACCTGCCTCAGCACAAGCGCGCAACACATGCTGCAAGGCTGGGCTTCCAATAGAGGCCTGGCAAAGAAAACAGGCTGCTGAGAAGTGCATATTCATCATGCATTGATCGTATTGATATGACATCGATATGACATTGGTATGATTTCGATATGATATCCGCACATTGACCAAGTGCTCAATGAATTGCGTGAGAATGAGCAGGGTGGCAAAAAGGTCCAGGGAATGCACATTGCCGAACAAAGTCAAACTAGACTATCCATTGAATTGAAGCATGGTTCCTTGCCAAATGAAATGACACAATTAATTACAATTAATATGTTCATACTTGCTAGCTGCATTGTCTAGCACTTCTATGGTATCACTTCAAACAAACAAAGTAACCGATCTCAGATCGCTGTTACACGAAGTTCTTCCCACCTCCAAGGGTCCACAAGCAAGGCTTAAGGCCAATTGCCACTGCCCTGGCGATTGAAGCGTCCCGTCTCGCCACAATGAAACTGGGAAACCCCCAACAAAAGCGTGTCCATGTTCAAGGCTAAACTGACATATAATCATTATATATAGCTATGTCTATACATATGCTGTATACCCATACAATCATCATATATGCATATATTGATATGCATGTGCATATTTGCATACAGAATTGTATTTACGATGCGTTCTAAATTGTTCTAAGTCAGTTCAAAGCGATGTGCGATAGATCCATGGCACAACGGCGACTTTCTGCGATGGTCAGAGCTCTGTAAGCCTTCCACAGCGCAGGCTCCGATCGTCGATGTCGCAACATTTTCTCTGTTCATACGCGATGCTGACCTCACTTTGCACCCGAACCGAATGGCACAAAGACTTCACATGACTTCACCGTGTCTGGTGACGCAAAATTCTCAAAGCAAAATACATGGACCAATTGCATCCAATTGCCCAAGGTGTCCAAGGTATCCAAGGTGTCTACTCCCACAAGCCGTTCCTGCTGAGATCAGCAAGAAGTCTCAAGGCAATGAGCCAACAACCTGCCGGGGTAGCAGATCCAGCCCGGCAATGCCGTCAATGTGCTAAAACATGCGCAGCAGCAATGACCAAGCTGACCAAGCAACAGGATGACATATGCGACATGGATCGTTAGATCTATTAGTTCAGTCCTGTTCGGTCCTTTATGTTTGCATTCTAACGAAGCCAAGAATGAAACATTTGCAGAACTGGCTCCGCAGTGGGACGCCGGGAAGTTTCGGGGCCTTGTTCTTCCAAATGTTGGAAACAAGCTTCGGAAGCTGCCTTGGAGAAGCACGGATGCACGGAATGCTCAGAGCCATCTCCAAAGAATTCACCGCCCAAAAAGCCTCAAGGAATTTCTTGAGCCATCCTGGTTTCTCAGGGATTTATCCTCTCAAACCTTCTTAGAATCAAAGATTTCGGGAGCCAAGCCTACTACTCTTTCAGTAAAAACTGAAGACTTGTTGTTTGTCCCACTTTGTGCGTGGCTGTCTGCGCATGTCTTGACTGCGAAGATCCAAGTGCGTACAAGAATATTCGTGTCAACCTTTCACGAAAACCAGAAACCTCTGATAAACTGTTTCTCATTGTTTCTCACTTGCTTCTTCTCATGATCATGCTCCCACATGGTCCCGGTCCATTTTGTGGCGGTTCTGTCCCCATACAGCCGAGCTGCCCAAAATGCTTCTATCAGGGTTTGATCCCTGCATCGAAACACCGCGTTGGCTTGCAAACCAAAAAATCATACAGAATGACTAAGTACGAGTTCTTCAAAGCGTGACTGACATCCTCTCATTTCAAGATTGACTTTCAATCATGGATCCCAAACTTCCATAAAGGCCCCACAGTCAACTTTTTGACAGTACCCAGAGTTCACCTGGGTTTGGATAGATTCAGAAGATCCCGGTGGAAAAACAAATCTGGTGTGGGATTTCCACACGGCACTGCGCCTGCGCAGGACATGCTCTTTGGCATGTGTCAAGAGTTGAAGAGAGAAAGGCCATTGGCCGCCTAACCTCGATGCGGAAAAAAACAGAAGGACGACTCAAGGACCTAATGCTGTCAGTGATGCTGATCCATGCTGCCCTTTCACATCTTTAGATATCTTTAGATCCCTTATTGCACCTTCTCTCTGGGATAAAATGTCCCAAAATGTGTTTCAACAGCAAAATTGTTGACTGCTCACAACCATTTCACAACCGCTATTAGACGAGCTGAAGAGGTCCACTTCAACGTTGCTTAGATTTGCGCTTTGAATAGTCTTGAGATGTCTTGAGATGTCTTGAGATGTCTTGAGGTCGAGGAGTGCAAGAGGAGTGCAAAAGGAGTGCCTTGGTGGCTCAAAATGGGGCCAGTGCCGCCCGCCTCAAAGATCTGGCAATTTGAGGAAGACCGACAGAGGCTGCCGATTGTGTCTCCATTGCCTGGGCAACTTGCGACGACTTGCGACTGTCCTTTCTGATCTTTCTGAAAGTGCGATTGCGACAGCCCAGTGGAAACGTCCAGCTGGTCCAATGATTCAATGCAGGAGGATCAGAAATGAGTAATATTCGATCATTGTCGGTTTCTGCAAAGAAACATGGCAAGTGCACAAATCAGCACAGATGTATGCTGCACCGCATGCCAGCATCAGCGCATGCTTCACCATAAAAGAAACAATGCTAAAGCTTTTGCTGCTTCTGTGTTTGGGGTTTTGCGCAAAGGAAAGAAGTGTTCAGAGACACAAAATACATAGTAGCCAGTGAAACTACATTGCACGCATTGAAACGTGCACCGTGGCACCGTGGCACCTCTGTCCGTTGTAGATCCAACACCTGCAAACTGCACGGCCAGGATCTTTGTACTCCCCTTGCCACCGCCTCTCAAACGGATACAAAGGATGAGACAAAAAGCGTGCACAGTGCAAACCTGAAGTTTTCGCTTTTCATGACAGATTCAGGTACAGTATGATAGAACGTATCCTTGCATGTGCCGCATATACTCAATCGAGTTGAAAGGCGGGTTAAGAAGTGCCAAGACTGAAACCGTGGATCATCTTGAAGAACTTAGATCACCAATTCATCACCAATGGATCACCTGTGTAACGGAGTGTAACTGCTTGTGGTGTCCACTTTGATCCACTTTCCACGGCACCTCGTAGGTAGACGACGATGGCTGCAGTCGCTGATCTTTGAAGACATGGAAAAGATGCAAGGCATCCTGCCAGGCAGAAGCGGCCAAATCTACATTGAATCTACATTCTATTACATGTATAATTTCATGTATATAATAAATGTGTATACACTATATAAAATAGATTTAAATAGATTAAGATCATATAGCGATGTAGAAAGCGTGTGTTCTGAGATGACAACCAGTAAACTATACCCAACCCATACACATCTGTCGACGACCGTCCTGCCAGAGCTGCTCTCGGCCCAATTCGGCAAGGAGCTGGCGAGCAACGAATTGGGAAGTTGGACTTCACAGATTTGTGAAGGCCGTGAAGCTGGAAGTAACACGAGCTACAGTGAAATTGTAGATGACTTCGTCTACACTCGTAGATGAACCAACATGAATAGCATGAATAAGATGAATACCGCGAACTAACAACCTCCCACCTGTATCCATCTGTAGCTCTGTGAAACCATTTTGCAGAAGGATATGTTGGTATATGTCGGTATCCAAGAATTTGCAGATCAAAAAATCTGATGGTTTCTGAAGGGATTCACCCTTCCAGCTCCAATTCATGTCATGTTTCATGCTCCGTCGTCCCAGGTCGTCGCAGGTCTGACCTGCTCGGCATGATGTTGTGAAACGCGGCTCCCAGGGATTCGAAGCACGCCCTGTGCACCGGTGCAAGCGATGGTCAGTGGACCATGCAGCATCTTAAAGCTCCCAAACCCGGGCTGAAACATCTTTCGATCTCTTTCCATCTCTTTCGTCTTCTTGTTCTTTTCGTTCTTTTCGTTCTTTCATCTTCTTTCAGAACTTCTTTCCGTCGCAATTCTCCTTACCAAACTCTCCCGACTTTTCTCAGTGTTGCCTGGGAACCCTTGACCCAATGGGATGAGAACCACTTACCTCAGCAACGAGCGCCCATGACAATTCCCTAATGACATGTGATGACATGTGTATTCAAGAGGTCATTCTTATGTCATTCTTCTGTCATTTGTTGTATTTTGTTGTACAATGTTTTTCCTACAACGATATTGCTGACAATGGCTGACAATGGCTGACAAATGACCAGAGATTCGTAGGGCCCCAGCGCTGGGACAATGCCTGCGCAGTGGCCTCACCGACCTCGGAGCCGTTCAAAAAGATGTCCAGAGATGTCCAGAGTGAAAGAAATCGTTGGGGCAATTGGTTGTTTTTTGGATTGTGATGTGTTTCTTTGATAATTTGTGATGGTTTCTTCATCTTTCTTCTGATCTTCAGCTGATATCACACTATGTATCATGATCATCTCATCCAGAGAAGCACTTGCAGGGTCCTGCTACTCGTAGTTGTTTGGATCTTTTCGGTATGCCAGCGTGCAATATTCGGAATATCTTGTAATTCGGTTTTGAAGTAACCACTCGGTGAAAAAACACTTCCATGCCCAGCTGCCATGTTCAACGGCAGCTTTTCAACGGGTCGATCTCGTCAAGCATTTCACCGACCTTGCGAGACCGGCAGCACATTTCAACCAATTCCTTGAAATTCCTCCATTTCTATGTCTCATCGTTTCCCCAGCACTTTGCAACTTGCAGCGCAGCTCACCAAGGTGATGGAAAATGAGATCAAGAACGCATAGCGTTTGGATGTGTTTGGGGATCTTTGCATCATGTTACATCAACGATTCTCGCCTCGTCAATGAGTGGAAGGACATACTCGTCCCACCAGTTCTGAATCTGCAGGTGAATTTGAAGCGGAGCAGCATTTTCTAGTGTCACTCGCACAAAAACACAAAAGGACCAATGTCAGCAATGTCATGAAAATCCCCAACATCCAAGACAAAGTCCTTACAATGACACAAAATGTAAGCATTCTCAGTCTTGCTGCTCTTGGTCCCGATGCAGGATACCGCGCCTCGGACCCTGTGATGCTGTTAATAATCTTCTCATACCACTCCAGGTCAACGTAATCCATGATGGAAGACCAAAGAATCACTTTGAGCGTGACAAAGCTCACCGAAAGCACATCACACGTCGAGAATCTAAATGATTGTCCCTCTGTGTCAAATCATGTGTCCAAAATTCCCGTAATTCTGATTTTGTCGATGTGATGACAATTCGTCAACTGCAGGGCTTTGAGCAGACAATCCGGGCAGGCGGAGCATCCAAAGTCAAAACACCACTGTATGTTGTCTTCAAAAATCTGGGTGATGAATAGCAATTGTGCATTCAGTCACTTGACTTACCGTACATTGTCATAGTCATAGTGACAGTGATATCAGATATTGTGTGAGATCTGCTGCTATTGATACTGCTCGCATCTCGAGGTTTCTCATCAATGTCTCAAGCAATCTAGTGAATACAACCCACGCATGTGCCATCACCATCCCATAAGAGCCCAAAAGAACTGAAGAGGCCACTAGCGCACTGCCACAGTCGGGGTTTCTCCAACACCCCAGGTACAAGGGGAGATCCTTGGAACTCTGACTCAAACACCCCGGTCGACACCTATGGATTGAAGAGCGTGTAGTGTCCCCAAAGTCATGACCCTTGGTTATCCTTGGCTACCCTTGGATATCCAAGCTAATCAATTGCTCATCCTTGATTGATTCAGAACGTCCCAAGATAATCAATTGCCCACCAGGTGGATTCCTATTGGTCGACCATATACACCTCAAGCTCCACCGCAGACCCCATCTTTGTCAGGAGCCTGGCCCTGACTGATGTTCGTTTCAGTTTGTTTCCACTTGGATGTGACACATCAACGATTTTTTCTGGAGACATCCTGCCAGACCACAACAGAGACAACGAACACATTCATTGTCATAAGTTGTTTGCGCGGAGCACTCTGACTTGACCCCAAAATCATCGAAAACGTGCTACAGTACAACTGTTCAGCACAGGGACAAGTGACCAGTACTGACTTCTCTTTCAGTCGTTCTGTCTTCTTGCAAGAATGGCGATTCTTGAATTTTCCTGGCTCCTAAATTTGTACACAACTTGTGTGAAGAAGCAAAGGTGTGATACACCTTGTAGCATTGTGTTGGTTTCAAAATGACTTGCTGGTTTCGATGTATTGCGATATGATGTTGAGATATGCTTGTACAGCCCCAGCAACATGTTCCAGAGACTTTTTTCCAGTCGTTGCGACGCGTTGCGTGTAGCTCGAGGTTTTTCAGGCTCTCTCCACCAATTTTCCAAAGCTCTGGCAGCTCCAGCAACGAGGCCAAAGGATCTAATGAGACGTGACAAAGTCAGGGACAAATATGGCAAATATATGGCAAATATGGCAAGCTCTTTGTTTTAGTCAAAGACTCTTGAGATGAAGTTTCTGATTTCGCTGGAAGTGGTTCAAATTCTGACGGTCCTCTTTGTCTTAGGTGTTGCTCGAGGCCTCCTACACCTTCCAGAGGTGGTTCTTGGAAGAGCGCTTTGATGGGTCGCCAAATTTACTAAAGTGCCAAGCTCAGTGACAAGATACATGCACTCCTGCCTGAGATAGCGGCGAGATCAAACAGATTCACAGTCAGAGGCTTAGTAAGCTTGGTGAACGTTAAGGGTATGGGAATTCTTGAGTTGTTGATTGTTGGGTATTGGGTACTTGTGAACACTTGCAACATCTTGCAACTGTTTCGAGGAGCTTCACAACACAGAGTCAAAACTCTCAAGATGTCCAAAATTACAACGATCAACAGAGTCCTGCTATGTCCTGCTGGATGTTTGCAATTTTTATGACCCGTGATGATGATGATGATGATGATGATGATGATGATGATGATGATGATGATGATGATGATGATGATGATGACGAGGATGATGATGATGACGAGGATGATGATGATGATGATGATGATGATGATGATGATGATGATGATGATGATGATGATGATGATGATGATGATGATGATGATCATGATGTCATCATGATGTCATCATGATGTCATCATGATGTCATCATGATGTCATGATGTCATGATCCTAGGATCCAAGAGATCTAGGCCTCAGAGATCTCAGCGTACAACGCCGGCCCAGGTCTCGGAGTTCGGACGTGCTGAGGACTGAGAATGTAATGATGACTCCGGCGATCGACCAAATTCAGCCATCGGGATTCACCGGGATTCTGTGATCTCAGGCGAGGCTGAGGTCTCCACCGCTTCGGTGCTGAACTCTGCAATGATTTGCTGGCCTGCGAACCAACGCCTGCGGTGAAGCGACTGCAGCATGCTGCTGCACGCTGTTTGCACGGCCCAGATTTTGTTCTAAATGCGGCATAAGTTGGCGCGCTCCTGAATGAAACAAAAACACTATCCGGACATATCCCCACTATCCCTGACATGCTCATTCTGCTCCTTGTGACCCAGCCCCCACCAGCAAGTTCACAGCTTGCATGGGTAACTGTGTAACATGATACATCATGTCACATCTACATGTTACACCGAGGGGTACATCATGTCATGTTACATCTGCATCACTTCTCATCATGTTCCATCATTTCCCATTCATTTTCCTATCTTCTGCCATCATGGCATCATGTTCCTTTTCTCCCATGGCTACTGCCATGGCTACTGCCATGGCTCGACGCCTGTCCAAAGCTCGCTGGCAATTGGATGCGCTGGTCGCATCGGCAAACTTCACCCAGACCTTGGAGCGGCGACCGTTTTTGGAGATGATCCCGCATGATCCGAAAGCATCCGAAAGCCGGAGATTTACAGTTTTGTAATGTTCTATATATATATACATAATAAACACTAAACCTACTCTTACCAAAGCTGGCCACTCGATGTGAGGCTCATTTCTCATTCATAATCAGGATTGCGAAGTGGATACTCGTCTTGTGGAATCCAATATGTTGTATTTCTCCTTGCCTCACCTTCCCCGATCAGTTGTGGGATGATAAAATGTTACAGGACTAAGCAGCTCTGCTTGGAAGCAAATGATCTGAGTGTAGAGCATCTCCCTTGCTGCTGCCCTGATCTGCAAACACCTTGATCACTGCGCCATACTTTCGGCACTCCTGATGAAACTTGATTCGCAAGAAATCCTTCAGGACGTCAGGCAGCTCAGCTATTCTTCGGCCGTTCAAGTTGACTTGGATTGCAAGAAAGTTCAGCCTTCCCTGTTTTGTCTGGGTTTTGTTTGCAAGGAGTTTGTGCTACGTGTCCCGTACGCCCATGTTGCTGCTCCTGTTCGACATCTGCATGGATATCGTTGAAGAACTCTGGATCCGCCGCCAAATTGACTTGCGACGGGTTGAACATGCCGTGCAAAACCTTGGATTCTCAAAGCCACAGAGACAGCAAGAAGCGAAGCTGCATGCGGTGGGACATGGTGGGCCAAGTACATGCCAAAATGTGCCAAATACCAAACTTTTATCAGTAACATCTCCAAACAAACCAACCTCAAAAGACAATTTGGGCTCTGGAGATCCTCCTATCCATCCGATCCTCAAAAACTCTGGGCCTATACTCAAAAAGTGCGATTCTCGTTCGCCTAGACATTTTTGGGGTCCAAGCAAGTCCGATGGGGGCACTCTTTCTAAGCCACGCTGTTCAAAGCTGTTCAAAGCTATTTGATCAAGCCCAGTCTTTAGGCTCCTTCAAGACCTTCAGAAGTGCAGCTTCAGCACTGCCCTCTTCCACTTTGTGATTGTATTCAAACGCAATCATAGGTGGTGCTGAGACCATCACACCCTCCACTCGAGGGTTGGCATTTGCCAATCCAAATTTGACGCCGCGATCATATAAGAGATTAAATTCCAAGTAACGTCCTCGTCGCAAAAGTTGCCACTGTTTCTGGTCATCTGTAAAGGAATCTGCACGGTGTAGGGCAGCAATGGGAAGCCACGAAGGCATCCAAGTCTTCACAACGCCTTTCACAAATTCCATGCTGTCTTCATCCACGGGCAAATCGTCGAAGAAAATGCCACCAGTTCCACGGTGTTCTTGCCGAGCTGGAAGAAAGAAATAGTCATCGCAAGCTTGCTTCATTGATGCATAGGTAAAACTTGGATGCTCTTGAAGATGCTTAGAACATAAGGTACTGTACATTTGGTGAAAAGATGCAATGTCCTTCTCATCCAAATAGTATGGTGTTAGATCAGCACCTCCTCCCAACCAGGCCTTTTCTTGGCCGTTAGCACTTTGGACCCAGAAAATGCGAACGTCTGAGCGGAAGGTCGGAATCATGGGGCTTTTGGTGTGCAAGACCATGCCTAACAAAGCTGGAGAAAAAAGAGGAGTCCGTAGAAATCCACAGAAATACAAAGAACAGAAAGCTAATTGAATACTGAAAGGTGAACGGCAAATAATAGTTGAAAAACAGTTTGGAACAAGGCCAGGTCATGAAAGGGGAAACTGTGCACACCGAGCTGCTTAACGCGGCGGCAGCGTAGGCATCACCTGCCTGCACCAAGACATCTGCTTGACGCGCACTGATCGTTTTAGCCCGTTCAGCTGAGAGAACACCTCCTCGAATACAGGTGAAACTACAAGCGCCTTTCTCAATCACTTTGCCACTTTGCAAGACTCGAGTGAGACCTCCGCTGCCGTCATCTCCTGTAAGAAAACAGCCCCAAGGATCACGGGAGAAATTCGCTGCATCGTCTCCAACTCCTTCTCCTTCCATCTCCTCTAGCTCAGTGATGATCTCACCCTGTTTCTCCTTTAAAAATTCAGCAAATTCATCAAAAGCGACAGAGACTCTTTGGATCTCAGACTTCGCTCGCCTCGCGGTACGTCGCAGATGTGGCCTCTGCCGCTGCCTGCTCTCTCCAGATCTCAAGCCATGTCCAGGCCACGAAAGGTCAAAAGTCCGAGAAGTCGAAAACGTTGCGTCATGGCAACTGAGAACCAGGAAAGCAACGAAGGATAGAACAGCACCGCGTGCACCGCGTGCTCGTTCTCGGCCCATGGCTCAGCGGCCACGCTGCAACACAAATCACCAACAACGATGCCCAATTGACAAAGCGAATGAAAGTGAGTCAAATTGACATAGAGTCGCACCCAGACTTGGCTCACCTATTGGTGCGTGAACATACTTTAAACACGTCACATTGAAAACCTTGGTTGTAGCATGTGTTAGAAATGTCTCACATACCAGCCCGGTTCGTCAGTTGAGCCTTTTCATTGAACCCGTTGAGCCACGACAAAGCGTGAAGCATCTCAAAATGGTCCTTTGGGTGGAGCTCCCTGCTAGACCCAATATCTCCCAATGCATTACAATAATCCAACATCGCCTCGAGAAACTACAACTGACAACGGTACAAGTGACACGTTGATTGTTGGCACGATAAAGTGACAACAGTGACATCAGTACATTGAATACATTGAAGACCTCCGTTCAATAATTGTCGATAATGTAAAATGATGTAATATTGACACCTCTGTTGACACGTGTTGTATTACCACACGTGTTATCACTGTGTGCTACTCTGCCTCTATTGCGACAAGGTACGATGATGTTCGATGGCACGCCCGGGCCGTAACCTGAGACGAAGCTGGTCGAAGCTGGTTCAGAACGACGCCAAGTTTCACGGCGAAAAACAAGGTACCGAGAACCCTCGAGAAACCTCGAGAAAACATGCTTCACACACTCAAATCAACAATGCTTCCAGGCAAAAGCCCCTTCCCCAGCCACATAGACATACTACGTCAGTTACTAATTCACTTACTAGGTCATACCTATAAGTCATACCTATAAGTCATACCTATAAGTATACCTATAAGCCTACAAGTATACCTATAAGTATATACAGTAGCAGGATGTAGCAGGATGTAGCAGGTCTTCGGGCCTTGAGTAGGATCGCGCTGGAGCTTCTGCATCAAAGCCAAGCGGTCGTTGGCGTCCTTCAACATACCCGGCCTCAAATCCACAGAATCCACAAATCTGCCACTGGCATCCGCTGCATCTGTGTGTCCAAACGGTACTATCCAAACTATCTAAACTATCCAAACTATCTCAACTCTCTAAACTTCAACCTAATTGAGGGGAACCCGGAAGCCAAGCAATGTTGTAAGAACAGTCAGATCAAAACATATCAGTCTACCAGGAGTCTGTCAAACTCACCAAAGAAGCTATTTCGTGAATCGCATTGAAGTAGCTCCAGGGACAGCGACCCCAATTTTGCCAAGAAACTGAGCATTTGGTCCCATGGTGCTGGCATCCTGGCTGTCTGCACAGTTCGAACTGGGAGCCTTTTTTTTTCGTGATCAAAATACATCAACAGATCATCAACGCGTATGCGCTTGATGAAATATCATGAAATGACATGAAGTGACACCAAGTGAAATAAAAAACAAGCAGTCGAAACAGTCGATGTCGACGTCTTTCGGTCCTCGTGGAGGTTCTCTCCGATGGCCAAGTTGGCTCCTTGGCCGCCCTCGCCCAGCTGCATGTCGCTGGTGGCCTTGGTCCACTGTGCCGCTGATCCGAAGAGATCCAAGGAGATCCAAGGAGATGCGCTCTGGACGCGGTATGGATGCTATGATTAGTTCAACTGCTGGAATCAAAAGGGGCTGCAAAACAGTATTCAAAATGTTGGGAAAGATACACTGAAAGGATGTCTTCATGTTCAGGTGCGGGAGACAAAAAGCAACCTCTATCCTCTGAGACAAAAAAGGGTGCTTGATTGAAGATATGAAGATATTGAAGTGAAAGGTAGCTCCTTCAGCTTTAGGCGTAATGACTATGCCTAATGAGGCTATGACGTTAAAAGCCAAGTTCCAGAATGACGGCTGAACCCTGTCAGAACTCTGATGAGATTTTGTGAAAGTGAGGCTGCGTTACTCACAAGGAAGTACAACTGGAAGATGAATCTAGGGCTTGAAGAGGGTGAGTTGCTGCAGTGTGATTTTTCATGTTTTTTCCATGGATCTATCCCCGCATCTTTTCAAAGCAACAACCTCGGCTCTGAGAAGTCTGAGAAGTCTGAGAAGTCTGAGCTGAAAAGCGATATAAAAATGATATTAAAATTAAAATGATATATAATGATATAAACTATGTCTTTCTATCTTTTTGACAGTTTTTCAGAGCGATGTCAAACTATTTCCAACGATGTCACATGATGTCAAACTGTCATACCTCAGTGACCCAAGTGGTCTCTGTGCCCTGTTCCTGGCTGCCGCACAATACCCACCTTGAGCTCCTTTCCTGGCCGGAGACTGGTTCGATTGGCCGTTCGATTGGCCATCTGACAATGCCAAGATGCCAAACATGGTGACATAAACAGTGAGAATTCAGCATAATCGGCATAATGCAAAAAAAGTGGCATTGTTTGTTGTTGTCGTTTTTTGTTTCGTGCCTGCAAGTTGGAAGCCATTCATGGCTGTCATCGCCTCTCGTGCTTCTGAGGCGTTCTTGAACTGAACGAAGGCAAAACCCTGCGCTGAACAACCGTTGCTGAGTCGGTCTGAGTCGCTGCGTCATCAGCACAGTCTGACTGGAAACGTGCAGAACGTGCGGAACGTGCAGCTTCAGAAGTTCAGAATTTCCAAGGATAGTCTGAACATCCCAGATCCCTGAAAGATCCTGAAAGTCTGTCCAAGTCTTCAGAAAGCACTGCACCATATGGGGGTTTCCTAAAATGGGGGTACCCAAAAATGGATGGTTTATAAGGGAAAATCCTACTAAAATGGATGATGTGGGGATACCCCTATTTTAGGAAACCTCCATATTGCACCTTGCATTTGTTGGTGTAAGGATCTCGGTGCAGGTCGATGAACTCAATCTCACCTGTCAGCATGCCCTGTCTGAATCACAGGCTACACGTGGAGCCGCCTATGCTGATCACCGCTTGATCTCAAGAATATGGTGTGAAAAAAAAATCTACTCATCTGAAATCATCAAGAATCATCAAATATCATCTGAAAGAATCTGAAACGAAGCCTTTGTTTACTTTATGCTTTCAGCTTGTCATGAACTTCCACCCAGCTGCCGAAAGGTGAGAACAACTTCTTCAGCTCTTCCTCAGAAATGTTCGCCAAAGAGTCCGTAAGGCCACCCACATACAGACCTTAGCCAGTTGGAAGATGTTGCAACATCTGGAATATCTGGCCCAGTTGCCGCTCAGCTGCATCTGTTTTGATCGTTTTTGATCTACTTGTGCAACAAGTGCTCAAATGTGAGCTCTTCCACTTCAAGCCGTGATTCAAACACTCAGAGGGATGTTTTCCAGAACAAATCTCACTGATTTTGCAAAACACCATTTTCTTGGTGCGAAACGTAGGGAATGGGGTTTCATGACCTATAGTAACCATTTTCATAATCATCCCAGCAACCCCCATTCCCTACGTTTCGCAGCAGTAAGTTTTCTGGTCGGTCGAGCAACGCAGCGGCGTCTCCCGCGGTGCGGTGTAGTGGATGGAGGCCTTGGCGGCCTGTGCCGCGCGGTTCTTCTCCGCTTGGCTGGGCTGCACTCGCACGGCCTCGAAATCGGAGACACAGTGAGGTTTTTGTTGTGAAAAACATGTCAAAAAACATCTGAGGAAAAAAATGTGTACACAACTCTCAACACCAATTGATATCTGAATATATATCTAAATACTAGATAATTCTGGATATCTGAACAGTGCCCGTATAAGCGAATGTTCAAGTATCTTTTCAGGAATGGTCACTTTTGAAAGCAAAATTGGTATCTATCTATCTCATTCTATCTCCAGCAATTCAATTTGTCAACTTTCGCAAACGACACAAACCCAAAGTGACAAACAACAACCCTCCAACCTCAACAGCAACCCTTGAGAATACCAGTCGTAGCATGACAGCCGGCTGTCTCCGCGCCTGTCCCTTGATAGGCTGACCGCTGAGTGCCAAGGCTTTCAGGGTCGCTTCTTGCAAGTAAAATTCCACATAGGCTAGGCCCTTGGAACGACCTGCGCCCGTTTTGGAAATCATTGCATCACATTGCATCCATGTCAAATCGCAGTCAGAGTCACTACTGTGGACCATCCAAAGGCGCGGCTAACATCCTTGACCTTACTTAGACATTGAAGAACAGCGGAGATCAATGTGATCTCGCTCTTTCTCCCTGCCTGTACGAGCATCACGAATGATCTGGACATCACGAACCTGCCCAGATCCAGGGCAAAGTTGAAAGTAAAGATAAGTAAAGTATCAGATGACTTTAACCTGGTTATCTGATGTTACCTAAAATGCGCAGGCAAATGCACAAGGAGTCGGCGAATGCAATAGATATGGATGAATACCATGTTAATCTATGAATTTGCCTTTTGCAGTTTGCAAGCAAAAACGGCTGATTTGGCCTTGCCCGCATTTTTCGAGAAAAACTCGTAGACATCACGCTCGTCAGCCTGCGGTCTCAAGCAGCCAAGAGCCAAGAGCCAAGAGCTGAAGAAACACAAATCGACCTAAATACGCCATTGACTATATGCTTTCTGTGCTCCAAGATAAAGAATTTCATGCTTGATGATGCTTGGCACATTTGCATCTGGATGCTACAAAAGCATAGAAAAGCCATGTTGATGCCTTGTGGTGCAAGCACACAATCATCACCTTCAGTTGCATCGACGCTGGGGACAGATCCACTTTGCTAGGCGGAATATCTCTTCATTGTAGGTCCAGAGATGTCCAGATGGAAAGTTGAAAGAGGGGCCACAGGCGCTGCAGTAATCCCAGTGGCGGTACGATCTCCTCGCGTGGCATCTTCAATCTGTCGGCGACGTTCCTGCTGCAATTTAAACGTTACAGCTGAACATTTTAACACTATGCACTGGCATTCACCGGCATTCACCGGAATGTACTGCCGTGATTTGCAGCAATTTGCAATGTAGAAAGAATGTGAGTGTTCCCACCGGAAGTGAGAGCCTCTTCCTCCTCTTGTCGGCGCTTCTCCTATGATGGAGTCTTGAAGCATTGCCGAAGTGTGATAGAAGATGTGAGGACGAGGAAAGCAGGGTAAGGGCGTGAAGAAGTTCAGTTTTGCTGTTCGGACAAAACCATCTTTTAATTAATCAATGCACAATCATTCTACATCCGATGCATTCTACATGTCTGGTAGACTAGACTTGCTACAATTGAGAAGGTGATTGCAAAATGCTGAACTCGTCTGTCGAAAAACATGACCATGTGCACACATCGAAGATGGGTTGCACCACAACATTTCACATCGAGTTGAAGATGTTTAAAGATGTTCTTCACTCGATGTCATGAAAAAACGACGTTCTCATTCCTTCTTGTTTCGCTTCTCGGTTCTCGTCGTTTCGTTTGTTTTGGTCCTCCATTTCGCGTTCCTTCTCCAAACGCCGTGCTTCTCGGCTGCGACTGCGCGAACGGCCCCGGCGTGCGGAGCGGGAGCGAGTCCTCAAACTGATTCGATCGAGGAACACGAGGCAAAAACGACGACAAAAACAAGAAGAATCTAGAAACATTTCACTGGTGAACAAATATTGATAATTCTATGTGTGAGCTCATATATATACAGCAAAAGAAAGTGGGGAACAAGAACTGACATCAGAACTGAATTCTACTGCCAATCGCTGCGATAAACGAAAAGCAGAAACAACCAACTGCCAGCATGTAAAACAGAGAAGAGAAAATCTTCAGGTTGTGAAAGAGTTGGAGGGAGTGTACAAGGCCAAAAGCTGGAAAGTGATGGAGAATGAGTCGTGACCAGTCGTTCACCAAGTGACTTGTGAACACAAGATGACGACATGAGGACGTTTGACAAAAAGATCCAAAAGTTTAGGCTATACAATGCTATACAATGCTATTCAGATCTGGTATGTCGTATAGGCTATGTCAAATATGTCAAATATGTCGAAGTATGGTACGTCGAAGTACGTCGAAGTCATGATCTGTCGATGTTGACAGCTCCAGCGGCCTGGAACGTCGTTTCTTGCGCCGCTCGTCGTCAAAGTCCGCATTGGCCGCACGCTCCTTGGAGCTGAACGGCATCCCTATCATCCATTAATATCTACTATATTCTACTATCATCCAACAAAAGAAATGCAAACAACTCGAATTCTTCGAATTCCATCACCTGCTCGTTTAATCTACATTCCTGAACTACATAACCACCCTGAAGAGCGTGGGAAATGTGCAACTGTTTCCTGACTAAAAACTCAATGAAGTTCGTGGAAGTTCCACTGTTCTCCCTCTTTTTTCATCCAATGGACCACTGAAACGTTGGACTTCTCTTTGATTCAGTGGTTTCCAACGTTTCCATATGTCAACCACATGTTAACCACATGTTTCCATGTTCAGAAAAGCGTCCGCATTGTCCAAAAGCTGCTCCACTGCATCGAAGTCAAGATCATCCGCCATGGCGCTAGCACGTGGCCCACGTAGTAACTCACGTGGCCCAAGCGAAGGGCAGACAGCCCAACTACGTGCCCGCTGGAGCCATCAAAACCACCACAATGTCGTGCAATGTCATGCAATGTTGTGCAACCTCTCCCAAATCTAGGCGGATACAACTGATATGATATACATATATACATATATAATCATATATAATGTACTATATAGATCTATATCTGAGCGTGAATAATTGTTGTGTGGATATGAATGCGATTTGTTTGCTATGGAAAAATATAGATACACATATTATCGTGTGTTTGTACACATATAGTACATATATGATCATACATGATGTATGTGGAAGTCGTGTGAAACTCCTGCAAGATTTTCAGGCAATGCGCCTTTCAACTTCGTCCAGTTCTGTCCAGTTCTGTCAAGCTCTTGCTCTTTCCCATCTCTTCCTTCGCGGTTTACCCTTGTGTCTCTACCCAGCACTTGCTGTGCGCTTGAGAACCCACTCATCTCAGGAGGTGGCCTCACCCTGAGTCGCCCGAAATTTCAAGTGACAATCCACAGTGACATCACCACAGGACTAACGACATCTTTAGGATGAAATGACATATCACACTAAATGACATCACATGAAATGACTATATGTACATTATATACTATCTTTTTGTACTGTCTACATCTATTTGTACATCTATAATCATCTATATATGTTCTATTTGCGGAGTACAAAATCTCAACAAGACCTGCCTTGCGCGCTGCTGCGGCAGCTTCGGCTTGGCTTCCATCGTCATCGTCGTCATTCATGTCGACGAACTCATCCTCAGTCTGTCGGCTCTCCCAAAAAAAATCTGACATGTATACTCCTGGCATACTCCTCGTTGACTTCAGGTTGACTTTATGGTCTCTATAGTTGACTAGTTGACTTTACGTTACTGCTTTTAGCCCGGATAGGCATTTCCATCTTACCCGAACCAAGATCGTCAGAAGGATCCAATTTGATCGTTCATAATTCCTCTCGCCAAAGGCCCTTGTTTGGAAGACAATCACGTTGATTTTGTTGTGCACAATCCACGTATGCAAAGAAATGAGCCAAGAAACTTTGCTTGCACCACACATGGGGCATTTGAACTTCTCGTTAAAAAAGGCGCCCTCGCGCCCCCTGAAAAAAACAAAAAACACGATACGGACACATCCTGAAAGGCTTCTTGATGCTTCCACAGCGTTTTCTGCTCAGGTGAAGTAACTGCCGTGCCTTGCTGGGAAAAGGGTGTAACCACAGCCGCTGCACATGAACATGTGGAGCTCCTTCTGCGCCTGACATGGAGCTGATGGCGCTACAGAAACTTCGAATCAGAAAAACATAGCAAATCATTTCAATATCAGGTAATATCATGCAATAGATATATTGTAAAAGCTTACTACCGCTGCTCTGGAATCTCTCTTGGGCTTGGTAGATACTTCTGCAGTTCTGCATATTCTTTACTTTTCCTTCCTGCATGGCTTGCAGTTGAAAGACTCTGCTTTGCAGAGGTGCTCCGCATTGCTCTGCTCTACTTCGACAGAGCAGGCTGGAAGCTCAAATGATTTGTTCATCGTGGAAACTCTATTTTGCCGGGCCATTTCATTTCGCCACGACTGAGACTATGGCCACAAGAAGTCATGCCAGAACATCTTCGAATCCATGTGATCTTTCCGACAATCAAGTCCCACAATTATGCACATGAACCATGGGGAGTGGTTGCACGCTTCAACAAAGTGCCACTGTGCCACAATCCAAAAAGGGTGACACATGTATGCAGTCCTTCCCTCCTGCTCCTCTATGGTGGACACCTCTTCTCCAAGCCAAAGGCTAAGGATGGCCAAGGGACAATCAGACCCTTTCGATCTCTTTCGATCCCTTTCGATCCCGGTAGACTGGTGGACTCGATCGACTTGGACCCACAATCCACCCGTTGGAGCTTCGTCAGATCTCGGAAATGGAAACGCAAGCGCCCCAACTTTCTGTTCCTTAACCCCAGAATGAGGAAAGAAATGAAAGGACTGAATAACCCCACATGTCAACTTCTTTCACTACGCACCAAACAGGTGTGAGAATGGGTCCTTCTCCAGCCATTCTCTTCGCCTTCTCTTGGCCCACTGTCTCTTCCCGAAATGCAGATTCTTCCAGCACCGTGGCAGCATGTTGATGTTTTTCTTCCACACCAACTCAGACGGACAAGTTGCCAAGGTCGCCAAGTTTCTTTTTTGAAATCGTTTTGAAATGTCGCTGTCACCCATGTCGAAGTCGCCAAATGCGTCTCCACTCAAACGAGAAGACCGCGATCAGCATGGCTCCGGATGTGAAAGCTATGGCAGCATTGAGGCTGGAGGTGTACGCAATGGTGGCCAAGGCAGTACCAAAGACAACACAAAAAACGAACCTTGGAGCTGAGGCACTTGGTACCAAAAACATCTCAAGACTTTAGTAGTCGACTTTAGTAGTCCATCAAATATAGTCAAACAATCTGCAGGAGAGAAACTGACAGAAATTCTGGAGAGATGTTGTTTGAGATGTGCCATCAAATGTTGCTGCAGGGCCAAAACAGTCACTACAGGAAAACTGCCAAACAGACCTTTCGCAAAATAGACCTCACCTATCAAGAGATCGAAATGGCCGTTTCTCTGTAAAATGTTTCACCGAGCGTCACCAGAAAAATCAAGAGCGTCTTCAGCAAGTCCAGCCGGCTTCGACTTGCAAAGCGAGAGCACAAGGCAAAGCCCAGCTTCAGCGAAACCAGAAACCAACAGAGTTGGGCACCGATCACGACACCGATGAAATGTGAAAGGAGTGCCTCTCTGGTACCACCTCCTTTCCAAATGGCGGTGAAAAATTCGAAGCCAGAGGTAAGGGTTGGCGTCACCAACAAACACCAATACATTGCAGGCACCTGATTCCTGGATAAAGGTTCTATGAGTTCGAGAAAAAGTGGTCCTCTGACATAGTCGTTGAACGCTGTTTTGCTGCCATACCACGTTGTAATGCCCTGGAAGACAAACTCACGATCATACTGACTGCGGCACTCTGCCAGCTCCACATCGAACGACTTGAGCTCTGCAACGAGTTGCGTCTTTTGTCTCGTGCAGAGTCTCAGAAAATGGAAGGCAATGTATGCAGGAATTAACGACAGAATGTAACCTGCATAGGTGAAGGAAAGTCTCACACTCATCGCTTGAGTCAGCCAGAACATGAACAGAACTGCGTAGGAACCCAACATGGTAGAGCTGACAATTGCCTCGATGTAAAGGGGAGCCAAAACGATCTTCCCAGTAGGATTTGCCTTCCGATACGCTGCCAGTTCAAACCTTGGTGGAAAAGGATTCTTCAGTATCAACAAGGAACAGAAGTCGTGAAGAAACGTGAAGACACCGAAAGCGACGTGAAGAGACGTGAAGAGACGTGAAGAGACGTGAAGCAAGAAGTTTCGCTTCGTGACTGCTGCCAAGATGGAGTTGACAGTCTACAGATGTCTACGGTTTCACAAATTCTCAGGCTCAGTCTCCATCAAATTGGATGTTGGGATGCTGCAAATTTCGTCAAGACACACACACCAAAGCCTTTGTAGGTAGTCGGGACTCCAGAGTACGCGCAATTGCTTTGACATTGACAGGAAACCTCCAAGACCATAGATGCCTCGCTCCATCAAGTCGTGATCTGATTGATTGATACTCACCACGTCTAGGAAACAAATCTCCTTGCCAAAGAGGTTTGGAATGTATGGCGATAGGGTCAAACCGAGAAAGAACGCCACCATGCCTGCTATCAACACCCAAGGTGACAACGGACAAACGCCTCGAAAATTCACCACCTGCACCTCAATGCTGGACGTCGAAGGGAGAACGTCTATTTCGCAGAGGACAAAAACCAAGGCCACCGCTGCTGCCCAACCTGGAAAAAATCAGAGACGGGTTCGGGGGGGAGGTGAAGAGTTATTATGCAAATGTCATTTTTTGAGGTTTAATGGTCTTTAAAGGTGCCTTTTTAAACACTGTGAAGGTTTCATGGGTTTCAGCACAAACTGGCCTCAAAATGAATTCAGTAATGATCAAACAGTTTCGGGTGGAGAAGAACCATACATCTTGGTGACCAAATCATCAAAAGGACAGTGTCAATTTGCTTCAATTCGGTTCAGATCGAATTCCTTGTTTGCACCTTGTGAAAGTTTCAAAGACCGCTTCTGTCATGAAAGTGTGCAGGAAAAACAACCCAAGTACATTGGAGTCAGATACCCAAATTGAAGGTGTTGTCCCAATAATAAAAAATGATGCACATCCCTTGTTTGCATCTCCCAGCCTAGCTGGGCCCAATGGAATCGGATGATGGTGTGGATGAAATGCTGGTAGAGGATATCCATGCGAACCAAAATTTTAACTCATTTGGGTCAAATTATTGCATTATCCACAAACTGAGTGTAGCCCTTGGAAAAACGGACTATCGAGGAGGACCAAAGGACACCCAAGAAATCATTCTCCAATTTTAGCAACATTGAGTTTCACAGTTTGACTGGAACCCCACAAAAAGGATGGGAGAACTCAAGGAAATCAAGAAAAACATTCCATGTTTTGCCGGCATGCGAACTATAATTTGAGCCAATTTGAATCAAATTGAATTAAAGCCTCCTAAAAAAGGACGACACAGAGGAAAATTTCAGGAAAATATGATGTTTTGTTTTTTCCCTGTCCAAGCGTGAACTAGTTTGACCCTGCTCAGCCGAATTGAGTTGTCCACAAATTGAGCGCAGCCTCCTTCAAAAGAACGATGAGAAAAACCTAAAGAAAACATGATAGAATTGGTATTTTCTGTCCATGTCTGAACTAGTTTGACCCTGCTTCAGCCAAATTAATGTTTTCACAAATGGAGAGCAGCCTCATAAAATTGAGTGATTTCAAGAAAAACCTGAGGAAAATATGATGAAATAATAACTGTCTGTCCAAGTGTGAACTAGTTTGACCCCATTTCAGCCAAATTGAATTTTCAAAAAATTGAGCGCAGCATCCAAAAAATGGAGGATATCCAAAAAAAACACCAGGAACATATATTTTATATAGACCTGGAAGTTTCTGTTGAATTGTGATACAGTTTGTGAGCCAGGCTGAATTTTTCGCAAGTTGAATGCAACCTGTTAAAAAATGATGTTGAGAAAAAAATGAAAAAACCCACGGAAAGTAATATAAACTTGGAAAGTTCTGTCGCAACGTAAACTAGTTTGAACCCATTTGCGCCAGATTGAACTTTCACAGGCTGAATGCAGCCTATTAAAGCAATGAGATTATCCGCTGCTCTTCAATTATCCGACATGATAGTACCAATCCTTCCACTGCATCAAGTCGAATAGTTCCACCACTCAAAGTTCCTGTGGGCCGTTGCTGATACTGGGTGACGGGATGAGTTTTGCCGGCAAAGCCTGTCACATCCAGAAAGTGTGCTTCCGCTAGTTTCCTAACTTGCTGTCCAGGATGGGGGAGAAAAACCTGGGCCAATCGCTTGTTCCAAACTATTGCCACCCCCGCTTTCCCTAAAAGTTGGCGTAACTATCTTGGTGGGTTCGGGGGATGCATCTTGAGGCATCTATCTCTGAACTTTTTCGGCTTTTTATGGAGGATCTGCTGCTGAGGCCTAGGAGGGCCTACGCTCCGACAATCAAACATAGCAACGAAAAATCCTCTGGTTGGAGGGGATTTCCCAACATATGATTTTCCAATATTTTCCATAGAAAGGCAAAGTTCATGCTCTCTTTGGCGGTTCCACCCAAGCTGAAACTGTGTATGTGGGTCTGTGGGAGGCTTCCCAAAATTCCATATTCAGAAACCGCGATGCAAGGAGCAGTTGATAAAATTTCATCCATCAACAACTGGATTAAGACACAACTATCCTTGAAGCCACTGCCATCATCCCGCTTTACACATCTTGTCGTGGTCTCGCATCCCAACTGGGGTCTACCACACTTGACCAGTTCTAAGACTAATTATGAGATTTGCCCCCCCAACCCAAGCAGCTAACACCGCCCTTTCGGGCAGTGCGCTGAGTCCACCGCGTGGACACTAAGCCAACAACTGCTTCCCGTTGTTCCTTGCGACCTGGCCGTCAAGCAGCGTCACCCAATTCATCAAATAGTTACATATAATAATCGTATAATGTGTTATATATATATATTGTGTATTGATATGTTATTTAATGTTATATACAGTATAATGAGCACAAAACAGAATGAGACATGACTCATGGCGACTCATGGATGATTGAGGATACTTTGGCTACTTCTGGCTACTTCTGGCTGGCACATGCTGGCACTGAGAGTGAGAGAGAGAGAGAGAGTGAGAGAGAGAGAGAGAAAATCGCGGTCACTGGGAATGTGTCATATCGAAGCAAATCAGCAAGAGAGCCACTTCCCAGATTCAGATGTAAATCCATGGAAACCTGACCACTCCAACCTGAGTGTCTTTGAGCTCCGTTCCTCCTCCTCTGCCTCTTCGGCATTGCCTTAGCCGACACTTTTCTTGGAACGACAGCCTGCAGCTCCTTGGATTTGGGGAAGGTGGTGGCAAGTCGAACTGTGACATCACCTAGAATCACCTAGCTCCATCACCTTCGTGCTAAAGATTACCCCGGCAAGAGACTCCAACCAGTGTGGGGAAAGGGGGTACATGGTGGTATTAAGGTCGAAATCCAAAACATTAAGGGCAACAGGCTTGTGGATGCGGCAACGAACTGTTTTCTAAACGTGGGGCAGAGTTCACGATCGAAAACAAGAGTAGGGATAGAGCGGAACAGAAGTTGGAGGGCGTTTGCACCACAGCGGCTGATGCGTTTTTATTCTTATCGCAGCTGCGTACCACAAAAGAGCGTGAAACACTACGCCAGACATTGCTAAACTGAGCTGACAATTCAATGAACTATACAGTGCAAGACACACGGATGCCTCGGATGCATCTGCACTACATCTCGTGCAAACACAGGATGCCTTTGCAGAACCCTGCACAATGCAAGACACGCAGGTGCTAAAATGCCGCGCCCCACATGTTGGCCCCCGTTTTGTGCGAGCCTGCGCAATAAAAACGCACATGGACATGTCACGGGAGAACTTGTGTTCGAGAACTCTCAGCAAAAATGCTGCGCCCACAAAGCCTCACCTACTGGACCTATCCAGCAGTGCGGTGCGGTCATTGGCCGCCATGTTGCGCTCTTCCAAGGCCCTCAAATCTTCCTTCGGGCACCCCGCCCTTGAAGTTGCATTGGCTTGCAATGGAACCCGTGTAGGGCGCACTTGTTCCTTCCACGGCCTGAAAGCTTTGCAGTCGGAAGGCCAAGGGTCCAGACAATTCCATCTGGACCCCACCATCTGCGGCCGGGTTCATATCCGGCGCGGTGGGTGGAAGGACCGCAGCGTAGCCTCCACTGCTGCAGCATTGGCAGAATTCAGCAGCTAGCTCTCCTCGCGTTAAAAGCAGTCCAGCCTCAACACCTGAGTCTTGAACAGTTGGTGGATTGGGGGCCTTGCTGCTACCAGTCTGGGATGACCTTCTGATGAAGTTTCGATTGGAGCGCGTGTGGCCTCTCTTGCCACCCTGCGCAGCAACAACAGTAGCAGGAACAAAACAACAGCAAACACGCTGCCAAGCTCGACTTTGGCGATGCAACCAGATTCAAGCAGCTAAATGGCTCAGGTGGGCTGTGATCATGATGGGACAACTTCTAACGGACACCCACCAAACATGCATGATGTCATTCCTCCAAACAAATACTTTGTTCTGTGCATGTGTAACTGACTCAGACACATGTCGTCAAGTAAGTCTTTTTGAATGTCCCTGTTTGGCCCTTTCATGTTCTATCCTTATCGTTTTGCAGGTTGAAACACACCTCATGATTTCCCTTCGTGTGAGCCTTTTTTCAGCGCGCTTACCGGGATCTCGAAGAATGCAGCCGCGCCCCAAGATCGGGACACACTTTGCGAGCCTGCGCAATCGAAACGCACATGGACATGTCAGAGGACCCATGTTTACGCGAGAATTCGCAGCGAAAATGTCGCGCCCAGGGGTCCACGTTTTTTCCGGGAGCCGCCGAGAATTTGCAGGTAAAGGGCCGGCGATCAGACGGAGCACCCTGATGGGGACGCGGACTTTGCATGAGCCTGCGTTGTGGAAACGCACATGGATATGTCACAAAAACAATTTTACGCTAATATAATTCCTGCAGCAGAAATTGTCCCATTTGTGGCTCCAAAATTCTGCCGAAATGCGCAAATCTCAACAACTTGCTCCCTGCGTGCGTGGGTGATTCTAATGAGTCATAGAGGCATACAACTTGAAAGATATGGTATGAAACCTTACTCATAGATAGTCATGGCCGAAGATCGTTGCTTCCTGAAATTAAAGGGACAGCTGCCCGAAATAGATAGCCTCCAAACAAGTTTCAATAATCTGGGAACATCATAGCCAGCGAATGAGGAAAAAAGCAATCCCCCAAAAAAATGTAACGGTCAGGAGGCAATTTCTGCCCAGACATGAGACTAGAAATTAGGCATTTCAAACCACAATTGACGGTAAAACAAATTTCCCAAAATAGGCAAAACATATATACTGTCTAAGGGGTCAAAATAAGGAATATAATTTCAAAAAAAACAATCCGTAAAGGGACAAAATAAGAGGTATAATTTCCAAAATCGTATTCCTTAAAGGGTCACAATAAGGAAGGTAATGTCTAAATTTATGCTCCTTAAAGGGTCAAATCAGGAGCATCGTTTGCAAAATTAAATTCCTTGAGGGGCTTTATAAGAAATTTGAACTTCCCCAAGTGTATTCCTTAAGTAGTTTAAAAAAGACATGTAACGTTCAAGAAAAAGCCCTCCTTAATTAAGTGCCTCTCAAGAGACACCCCTTCTTTTTCGCGGTGGTCTTCATCTGCTTCTTCAATCGTTTGAATAATCACCTTGCTGAGTCCCGATTCGTGATAGTGCCAGCCTAAGGTATCATGGAGCTGCAGCATTGTGTTTTCAAAATTGTTGAAGCGCCTCAGGCGCTACCTTTCTTTTTGGCGGTGGACTTCTCCTTCTTCTTGACCCTGAAAGAGCATTGGCAATGTTTCTGCAGCATCCTGCAAAAAAGGATTTCGAGAAAAACTTCAGGAAAATATGATTTAAAAAATGCTAATTTTCTGTCCAAGTGTGGACTAGTTTGACCCTGTTTCAGCCAAATTGAACTTTCCAGAAGCTTGAGTGCAGCATCCAAAAAAGGAGGATATCAAGACAAACACCCAGAACATATATCTATATCTCATATAGACTTGGAAGTTTCTGTCGAAGTGTGAACTTGTCTGAGCCCATTTTAGCTAGATTGAGTTTTCACAGGTTGAGTGCAGCTTTCTCTGAAAGAAAGGAGGACATGGAGAACTTCCCAAGAAAAGTATGATATATAAGATGAAAGTCTATTCATTCATATTTATTCTATTTGTTGCCGACAACCATTTACCGATTCATTCATCCCCAATTGTGGAATTAGAAATTTCTATGTGTATGTATCTGAATGTATGATACTCCAAATTTCGTCGGTTAACCATCGTGGTGGGTGTATACCCTTTAGTTCGGACACACCTGACTCCTTGTTTTGGTGAACCCCCCATGGGCAGTAATTGATCCCAGGTGAACCCCTTTAAGCCCCTTCGAGCCCCTTTGAGGCCCCTGAAATGGGATTAATTGGTTTTAATTGGTATCGATGAAATTATGGACGATTGTGGACGTAAATTAACGTTTGTGTCCCTCAAAACGGTTCAAGCTGGTATTGGTAGTGTTCGACACTTGCCTCATACCTTTTCACCCCGCCGGGCCGTTTATTAAAAAATCATCCGCATATACACATACACATACACATACACATACACATACACATACACATACACATACACATACACATACATATACATATACATATACACATACACATACACATACACATACACATACACATACACATACACATACACATACATATACATATACATATACATGTACATATACATATACATATACATATACGTTACATATACATATACATATACATATACATATACATATACATATACATATACATATACATAGACATAGACATAGACATATACATAGACATATACATATACATATACATATAGACATATAGAGAGAGAGAGAGAGATGAGATGTGTATATAGCTGCATATATATATATATATATTAATATACATGTGTAACAATATAACATGCATTGCAGCAGTTACATGTGTTTGTTTTTATGTACTAGCCGACATTGAATGGAGAGATCCTGCACCCTTGGCACTGAGCGGAACTTTGTTTGGAAAATCCAAATTATCCAGATTCCCACGAACAGGTTCCCAATGTCCCAAGGCACTCTGTCGCAGCCACTGCGAATCACTAGGGGTTTCCTAAAGTGAGGGTACACCCAGAACATCCATTTTAATAGGATTTTCCATTGCAAGCCATCCATTTTAGGGATTCCCCATTTTTGCTGAGCAACAGAGTAGTGCAAAAGACCACCCCGATTGAAAGGTCAGGGACAGGACCTTCCATCCTCCTCGAGTCTTCCAGGTGTGGGACAAGAAAATGTCGAGGCCAGACACTTTCACAGATCGGCCCCAGAGGGCACCGCGTTTTTCCTGCAAGAGGCTTCAAGAGGCCCTAAAAGTCGCACGCAAAAAAACAAGTTTCAACATTGACGTTTAGATCGTTTGGTGTTGAGGCTGCATGACGTAAATGGATAGGAAGTCGTTCATCTTTCAGTGCAGTACTGTATTATTGTGCATTAACGTGTGTCTAGAAACTCAGGTATGAGAGGAACAGGGGGTGAGAGAAACAAGTCCTCTGGGCATAGGGTGTGCTTTTCTTACCTGTGTTCAAGCGTGGAAAGCGCTGCCGTGCACCATGAATCAAAAGTCAGGCCGAGCTGCTTCCGACATGTCCAGAGGCGACTTGAGCCACAGGCCTCCGCCACCTCTCAAGGATTTCCTGCCGAAATCGAGCATCGCAGTTGAGGTCATCTTTTTTTGTTCACCTGCGTTTACCATGCTCTTCACTCCGAGTTTCTTTTCTCTCTACTTGATCGCCTGCAAGGTGCTTCGATCTGATTCCATACGATTCCACCTGAACCAGCGTATTTCACCAGCAACAGCTCTTTCAAACGGTATTTCAAACAGTACTTCTGATGTCCATCGCGGCAGCGGCAGGCGGCTCCTCAAAGAGATGCCTCGAAGAAGCTCTCGGTCCACCTCCAAACGCTGCATCGCTTGCATCGCTTGCAGCTGCTTCCGTGGAGTTTCCTCGCAGCACAGGAGGCGCAGGACGTCATTTCGACATGCGACATGTGGCGACTTCATGAGTCAAGGAAGACTTGGAGCATCGAAACATGAAAACCATCACAAATCTGACACTCAAAATGAGCTGTCAAAACTTGCCCAAAGATGTGAAATAAATGTGAAATCATCTCAATTGAAGCTTTGAGAGTCGCAACTTGGCACTGGAGCCGCTGGCTCCGGTGGCTCCGGTGGCTCTGGCGGCCCAAGACCTGCTTCCAGTGCGCTCGGTTCAAAGAGGTGGTCGGCAGCATATACCACCTGGCACACGTTAAAGACCTGATGAATCCTCACTACACAGATTACCTTTACCATTATATACCCTTCGTACACCCTCGCTACATTCTGTCACATACTCTTAGAATCTCACGCTTTACTGACTCTACTACATGCTTTTACTATGCTTCGACATGCTTTTCACTGCCAAGTCGCAAAAGGGCGTCAAGGCCATCCACTCTGTTCATTTCATTAAAATGTTGTCCGACAGTCCAGTTCAGTCCAACCAATCCGCCATTGCCATTGCCTCCTTCACCTCGTTGCCGCTGCCGCCAGGCACATTCTCTTTGCAGCACGGGGTATTTCCCATGGCAATTGATCCAGCTGTGAAGCCAAAAGGCTAAAAGCTACTCACTCAACAAGTCTGCCCTGGGAAGTGTCGGCACAACATTGTAAAACAACTGAAACATTACTGAAACGGTTTATATGTATGTCAAAACAAAAAATTACCACTCATAAAACATGTCGATTCCAATCATCTTAGCAAATTTCCCCAACAATTTCTGTCCCATTCTGGTTGGGATCCCTGCATCCTGAAGCTCAGCACATCTCGTTGCACATCTCAACACATCTCAACGCGTCTTGCCTCCTCAGTGCTGGCAATGTATTTGGTGTCTACGGAAGCGCTGACCTTCGGCGGCTGCAAATCCCGCCCAGACTGGCCCAGACTGGTCCAGAATGGTCCAAAGTCATGTGTTTTGATTGTTTTTGCATAGAGATAGCGTAGAGAAACGTAGATGTTCTCATTGGAAAAGCTGAAAAGCCGAGTTCCCTATCCGATTTTTCTTCGGATTTTCGGCTCGCGCCTGCGCCAGCTTTTCAGTGCTACCTCGTGTGGTCCAAAGTCTATAGATCATGGAGGGCAAGGCCAGGCCCAAAGGCACCTGACAGAGGGGGACGGACTGGAAATGACGGACTCCAACACATGGCTTAAACATCACGTTTTCGAACAGTTTCCCATGTGCTCCAAAGATTTTACCATGTTTGACTCCAACTCTTGCGAAATTCGCAGGTTTATTTTCTTCACCAATGCTGGCTCTGACCTTCATGTCACCTTCATGTCACCTTCATGTCGCCTTCATGTCACCTTGATTACCTCATAATCATTCGAATCAATTTCTAACAATGATAAACAATCCTCATGCTTCAGTTTGGTCCTCAGATGTCCTCAGTTTTTTTCAGGCCTTCCACCACTTCCCAGTGAAGATCCAGCTGCCCGCAATGGTCGCTGCGATGGCTGCAATGAAGGCAACGTTTCGTGCAGCATCGTGCAGCTGCCTTGGCGCGCCCAGAGCATCTTGGAAGTCGCTCAGTTGGATCTTGTGGAGTTTCAGCTGTCACTCCACCACCAATTCAAGTGCAATTGAAACACACGCAAAACAGATTGCAGGTCTTCCAAAGAAAGTTTCTGAATTGTGGCAAAAAAAGAAGTTCTACATCTCCACCAAGTTGCTGCCTCTTGAAGCCCAGAGAATCTAATTTGGAGATTTGTCGCAAGACTGGCGGGATCGTTCCGGTTGGCTTGGCCGATCTGCCGCATAGCCGACTGCGGTCCAGTTGACCGTTCACCTCCAGCGGCGCAGAAAACTGTGGCGCCGGATATGGAACCTTTTCAGAAAATGAGGACATGAGGCATGAAAGGAAAACTGAGAAAATGCCTGAGAATTTGACTGAGTAACCTGGCATGGAGATACATGTCAAACAATGTACACTGGAAAAACTTCAGCCAATGCCGGAAATGAAAATACACTGCGACAAGGACTTGCGCGTGAGGGCTCTTAGAACGTGAAGATAGGAGCAAACGGCTTCCGTTGAGCAAAATCTGGGAAATCTCTCAAACCCTGCTTTGGTCTACCAACCTTAATTTCTTTTTGATACCCTTGCTTTATCCTTCCGTTCACCATTATATTTACCATCCTTGTGTCAAATTGATATCAACATGTCGGGGTACGGTTGGTTCTTTGGGACGCGTGCCTTCGGGCACCGCAACTCTGGTGCAAAGCCCAAACCGGCAGCCCCAAGCGCCGCTACCAATGGCAACAAAGGTAGCACGGCACGCCGCCTCACGACACGCCCCGGCATGGGAACGTGGAATCAAAGATAAATGGGAAACCATCAGTCAAGATGGTCAGGCAATACAGTGTCCATACAGTTTACATACAGTTTCCATACAGTTTACATACAGTATACATACAGTTTACATACACTTTCCATACAGTTTACATACAGTTTACATACAGTTTCCATACAGTTTACATACAGTTTCCATACAGTTTACATACAGTTTCCATACAGTTTACATACAGTTTCCATACAGTTTACATACAGTATACATACAGTTTACATACACTTTCCATACAGTTTACATACAGTTTACATACAGTTTCCATACAGTTTACATACAGTTTACATACAGTTTACATACAGTTTATATACAGTTTACATACAGTTTCCATACAGTTTACATACAGTTTACATACAGTTTACATACAGTTTACATACAGTTTACATACAGTTTCCATACAGTTTACATACAGTTTACATACAGTTTACATACAGTTTCCATACAGTTTACATACAGTTTACATACAGTTTACATACAGTTTATATACAGTTTACATAGATATACCAAGTCTTCCAATGGCTTTCCCCAGTGTCTGGTTTTCTTTGACCTCCTCCCAGCTCGGTTCATCATGGCGTCGCAGGGCGGAAACCACCCGAGCGCTCGCACTCGGAGCCCAAGTTGCAGACAGTCATATCGGCACCAGAAAACACCAAAATCCCATGACATCTCATGATATCCCGTGAATCGCA
The DNA here is from genome assembly GCA_003297045.1 of Symbiodinium sp. clade C Y103. Taxonomy (NCBI): domain Eukaryota; class Dinophyceae; order Suessiales; family Symbiodiniaceae; genus Cladocopium; species Cladocopium sp. clade C. The sequence continues at coordinate 65,457 of BGPT01002584.1, forward strand.
TGCAAAAACTATCAAAGACCATCAAAGACCATCAAAGACGCCGTGATTCTCTCAGGAGTCACCTTCCATTGCTGCTTGACCTCATGTGATGTAGATGTTGAGTGCCTGGACTCTGTAGCTTGGCATACCTGGAGTCTAAACCCTGTGAGAAAATGAGTTGCAAACTCGTTAAATGATGTTAAATGGGGGTTTCTATAAATGAGGGTAACCCCCTAATGGACGGCTTATGGCTAATAATCCACTAAAATGGGATGACTGAGGGTATCCCCATGGAAACCCCCTTGAATGAGTTCCAAATGCTGTGAATCATTCAAGGTCAGCTTAGGACTCGTCACTTCGAAGTCACACGAAAGGATCTTTTTAAAGTTGGGACAGCGTCTCCAAGCTACGCCAAAACTACGCCAAAACATGCCACAATCATACTACCATCCGGTAGCATGAAGCTATCTAGCAGACATGATTTACCAGTGGAAGTGGCTTTACACAACTTTACACACACACACACAGACTCCCCAACTCAGCCATGAGCCATTAACCTCTAGCAGACTCTAGCAACACCTGCTGCCATGCACTGTCTTTTGGGATGCTCAAAGTGGCCATCAGTGGCCATCAGTGGCCATCAGTGCCTTCTCCTACTTGCGCAAAATTTTACAAGTCTTCTCACCGCACAACCAGAGTTGCACAACTACCATCTTGGAAAAATGCAAAGAACGAAGCAACAACAAGAAACACACAACTATTTGCAAATGGAAAGACATACCACAATGATGTGTGAACCTTTTTCTGCTCCTTCATGTTGCACTTTCTCGGGTTGAAAGGTTAGTTCTGCAAAGTTCAGGAGGTCATTTGTAAAAGGAACGGGACAAACTCAAATTACAAAAAAATGCACGGGCAAAAGTGGACTTGTGCTGCTCAAAGGCTGCATTGATGCTCACTTTTGAATTTACAACTCGTTTTGACAAAAACTTCGTTGCAACACCAATTGTTGCAATTTATTGCACCATGTTGCGCTTGAAGCTGCAACACCAGTAACTTAAGCTTTCAAAAAATGCAAGCTGCGATGATTCTCTGCCCATCTGCTATTGGCTATGCACATTGTATGACCGCTTGAGTGATGCACATTCAGCATCATTCAGCACATTCAAGTCCAAATTCAGAGGTCTTCTCGATCCAGGTTTCCAACACTTCACGCTGTGTGCAACGAACTTCAATGTAAGGAATCTCTGCACTTCCATGTGGCGGGCTCTTTGTAAAGACACCAAGGCCAATGCGTGCCACTGTCTCCACTGGAAATGCTCGACAACCACAACCAATCGAAGGGCAGCAAAAGGACTGGACACCAAGGTCAGCAGCTACTTCAAGAAGACCCGTGAAGGCTTTATGCAAGAAGTATTCCGCAGTTTCCTCAGATCAAGATGATCTGAGAACTGTGATGACCTGTGTCCCAGCACAAGATAGGTTTCTCTTGAGAACATTTTGTCTCTTTCAAGTGATCTTTCAGACAACATGTGGAGAAACAAGACCATTTTCGAATGAGGTAGAAGTAGAAGTGCTATTGATCTTCGCTTTCTTCGTGGTCCCCCAAAACACAAGACGATTTGATTTTTATTCGAGCGATTCTAGAAACATGGCAGCGCCTGGAAGGAAAAGAAGGTCAACAAAAAGTGAAAAGTCTGATGTCAGAAGAGTTGATGGTCAGGATGGTCAGGTAGTTAGTAATTAGCAAATTTACCGTGAAAAGCAAGTTATCTGCTGAAAAATCGCAGATGATTAGGTTCTGCAACAGTTTGGTGTCAAACACTTCTTTCAGACTTGCGAACGCTCGCCCACGCTCTACAAATCGAGGTTACATGCTTGTCTCTGTGTACAGTTACCTTATCATAGGATCAATGGCATGTTTACACACATATTTTTTGGGTTACTTTGCAAGCAAACATTGGCATTCCACGCATGATCATCATGCATCATATATATATATATATGCATCATATAATATATGCATCATATGGATGACATGATGACATGTCGTAGGTATTCGTTCCATTTCGAGTCCTGTTGGACTGCTATGCTGCAAGGGTCAAGATCCATCCTGTTTGGGCGCAGTGGCTGTCCGACATCGCTTGGCATTGACGCTGGATCTCGTGAAGCCGGATGACTTGGGATCGCAGTGTGCAGCAAGTGCCGAACCTCGCGGGTTTGGTCCGTTTGGTCCCCTGGTTTGGTCCAGTGGCTACTGTTGAAGCAATATTTTGCCATACCCTTCCAAGAAATTCATAGTTGCAAAAGATGTCCATGGAATCTGATCATATCATCTTGAAATTAGATGAAATTAGTTGGATTGAGCTGGTTTCAAGTCCTAGACTTGAATGCTCCAACATGATAGAAACAACATGGCACAACAGTTTTTGGAACACAACGGCTGACCTGTGAAGGCCCATGTGTCACCAGAACTTCTGCAAAGTCCAGCTGCGTCCTTTGCTTTCGGCATTCCTTGGCCAAGCCTTCCATCTTCATATGCAATGCAGCATCAGCACTGGCATGTCCATGGAAACCCCACCAGTCAGCTCGTTCTATCCCTTCCAAGGCTTGCGATGTGCTCACAGCCAATGCATCACCGCAGAAGTTCACCACATCGCCTTGAGCAAAGCACAAAAGACCTCCGGAAGGCCGACGGAAGCTGCGACGTAAAGCGCCGACGGGAAACGACTTGGGAGCTTTGCTCCACAGGGCCATGGCGACTTTGCTGAACTATGCTGAACTCCTGGCTGCAGCGGCACAAACACTGACTGGACTGCAATGATACATCATGATACATCTCACACTCTCTTTGATTTGCAACTTCAAGCAGATTCACAACAATGCAGCTCTGATGCAGCTTACCATTCTCAGGGCACGATGTGACGATATCTGGAAGAAACACGACTCCGAAGCAAAACCAAGCGAAACATCTCATATTTATATATCTGGTCACAACAGACTGCCTTGAGCAATGTGGCATGGCTTTGCTGATGGAAAAGCAAGGCGATCTTTTTCCGAGCACTCACTAAAAATGACAGATCCCGAAGTCCGTCACTTGCTGTTGATCTCGAAAGGAATCCAGGAACCAACTGTCAAAAATGGGACAATCTTGAGCCATTTCCGTCGTTCAGAATGTCACAGCTCGGTTGGGGATTCCTTTCAGCTCTGGCCAACTGTTGGCCTTCACAAAACTCGAAACTGTTGGCAAGCCAGAGTCTGACGGCCATAACTTGTGGAGAATACCATGCAAATCACCTCCCAGCTCAGAAAGAAATTGGAAACAGACTATGAAGTCATCTATTTGTTTTAAAATGAAAAGAACACAGGAATTCTGACCGTTGGTTTCCAAAGCATAAAATCGAAGGCATCATCCGATTAGACCCCAACCTAATCCCATCGGCATTGAAACCTCTCTTTTGATACAAACAGAAAGACAGTCCTAGCGATACCGAAATGGCTTCAAGGCTAATCCAAATAAACACAACCTGTACAGCCTGGTTTTTGATCTTTGGAGTACTCTCGGTGACTCTTGGCATCTCCACTTAAAAAAAGACTCCACGGCAGCGAATCAGATGAGTCACTCACAGATCATCCGTCGGATCCGTCGTCATCTGAGTTCAAACATCATCTCCTGGACCATCGTGGCCCGTCACATGTTCGGCGGATGCGGGTGAATCGCATATACAGTATAATATATATATATATATATAGGTATATATATATATTATATATATAGATATTATATTATATACATATATATATATATTATATAGTATACATATTGTACATTATAGACATTATATACACTCAATCCTCATAACACGATACAAGCAATACACGCATCCAAGCCACCAAATGCCACTGCACTTGGTTCAGGCACTCTGGAAGCTGCGAAGTTGATGCTCCGCAGCCTGAAGGCGAGACTGTAGCAAACAAATGCACTAGGAAACGCAGGGGGCAAATTGATGTAACTTTCCAAGAGGACTCGAAAACGGAAAACATCGTTTGAAGAAGTTCTGCCTGTTTGCGGCAGGAAACAAGACTTGCAGAACGTCAATTTGTACTTTGCCTTGCAGTCATTGGTTTCACCCATCTGTGTCCTTGTCTCGGTTGTATTTGTTGGGGAGTGTCCTTGCTTGTTGTCTGTAGAATGCATGTTTTTTTTTCGTAAATACCTGTCTTGTTTCCACTCTAGAACTCAAGACACGTACAGCACACATGAACCGATAGTCCGATGGTTAGCAGTTTGACTGCACCATGTGCGCCATGCCCTAGGCCCTAGACACAGCGGCAGCACCTGCAGCTGTTGCCGAAGCTGTTGATTCTCTTCCTGTAAAGCGCTGATTGGCTGCGCCTCCTCCTGTGCTGATTTGTCGACTTTGTTCTACCAAAAGTAGGAAACGAGCCACAAAATGCAACAAAATCTACAAATCTACAAATTCGGAATAAAAACTCTCTGTCGCTCCCAGCACTTCTTCCCAAAATTTGCATCATAGCCCTTCTTCATAGCGAAGTCGATGAATTCTTTGTACCTTTGCCACCGAAGCCACACTCAAACACTCGAAGGAAAAGAATTGCAAAGCCAAAGCATCCGATGCTGTGGATGAAGGGACCTTCTACACTCCTATGAGAGTGACTTATGCAAATCAAGATGTACTTTTATTGTGTATAGATCCAAATCACGACAGTCAAACTCGACATGTTGCTCTTAGCCCCAAAGTTGGCTTTGAGACAGATTCTCGAACATTTTGACAGATGCCACCACGTTGCGTGTAACGGTTTCCGGAAGAGTCGTGCGGATGAAATCGACGTTCCTCTTCTTCCGACACTTCCTGCGAAACATGCCCCTGTTTTTTTATCAAAATCAAATGATGTTTTGTTCAAATTTGAATGGCCAAGTCGAAAGTGACAGGGCCCAACGTGAGAGTTTACTAGACATCAATGAACTACAAAAAATCATCAAACATCATCAAACATCTGTGGTTTAGTGGTGCTTTGAATATGGTTCAACAGTGGTTCAACAGCGGGCCTCTCTCATCCTGAAAGGCCCCCCAAGAGGCCGCGGATAGTCCCGCCCCAGCACACAGCCACCTGGGACATGGTAATTCGGGATTGCCCTGGAGCCCAGTTTCTACAAGATTTCTATAGATTTCTTCTCCATTTTTTCTCTGCGCTTTATCAAATTGCAGTTGGCAATACAGTTGGAATATCCTAGCCAGAATAAGAACGAATGACCTGAAACGACAACATCGCTGACATCGATCCTCCATAGGTCATCCATAGATAGTATAATGCTACAGTCTAGTGATTGGTGGATATGAGTCATAACTATATCCGTTACAATTCACTGATCACTGCAATAATATCAATTATTGCTGATTAGTATTGATTAGTGCTATCAAAAAAGCTCATGCAGCGAGAAACAGCGGGTCATCATCTCCTCAGACATGGCCCAGGGCTCGTGGATGTGCTTGGCGTCCAGCTTCTGAAGCTCAGGAAGCCATCGACGCAAATACTCCCCCGAAGGGTCATTCTTCCTAGAGCTGTCACGGCTCACGGCCATCAGAAAGCTGTGGAAAAACGACATGAATGAACATTGGATATGGAAAAACTACATAAATGGAATGTGAATGACCAATGGATATCATTGCATTCTGTTCAGAATATACACAGCTGCTGCCAAAAGTCTTCTCTGCGCTTAGCTTCCATTCAAACTCCTCCATCTTCCATGCAGCAAGATCCTCCACAGTCTTGAAACCGTGTGCGCCACGGCTGCTCTTATCCACCTGACCAGGAGTGACGAAGCGGTTTGGATCCCTAAACCCATGAAAGGAGAGATCTTGGAAAGACTGTGGGACAGCATCCCAAACAGCTTCAGCTATTTCTAGAATATTTTCTAGATATTTCTAAAATGAATCAAAAAGGGATGGAAAGCACCTTTTCACTACACGGCCACAGGAGCCTCTGACACCACGACCCAATTTCCATAGTTCATGGCCACGTCATAGTCCAACAAGACATCTTCGAAATGGAAAGCGCCAATGCGCCAGTCCTTGCTATCTCTGTTTGCACTGCAAATAAAAATCGTTTGCCTCCCGCCCCCTACCATGCAACACCAATTCCATCCAAGTCTACGCTCTGGTAGCTGCACCGCTCGTTGATGAAAAGTGATGAAAGCGCCAAGATGCTAAGCCAAGAATGAAAACGAAATAAAAGCCAACTGTCTTGCGACCTCCAGCAGTGCAGCTCAAGGGCGGATGTCTTTGTCTTAGCGAAGATTGACAAGTATTGACAAGTTGGCAAGTCATTGCCACCAACTGGACCAATTGTTGGACCAACTGTTGGGCCAACTGTTGGTAGCTGGATCAACTTTGAAAAGATTGCAAAATTGGCAAAATGCAAAAAATCACACAAAGCGCAAGATATCGCAAGCGCTACAAGCGATTCTCAGCGGCCTTTGTAGGCCAACCATCCCGTCTGCTTTAGTTCCCGCATGCAGGCATCGATGTAAGGAACTCCAGTGAGGCCCGCCTGGCGAGCAGAATGCACCAGTGACACATGGAATCGTATCGTAGATTGTTTTGGCAAATATGACCTGGATTGTTGTGCCTGGATTGTTGCTTGTTAAGCACTTGTTAAGCACTTGTTAAGCACTTGGATACGTTCTGATCGACTCTTGATACTCTTGGCATATCTTGGCATATCTTGGCATATCTTGGCATATCTTGGCATCACGGTTCAAGTTGGCAGACGCGAGGGTTCGCAGCTGCGCGCCTTCCATGCCTCCACCATTTTCATGTCCCACGACCAAGGTCTCTCCACACGTCCTGGGCCCTGCAACCAAAAGAGTCGCCGTCCCCACCTGCGACGTGCGACAACACAACCAGGAACACGTTGAAACGTTCATAACTGTCCAAAACAGAATTTGCAACACATTGAAACACTGTTGTTAGCATCGCTTAGAGCTTTACATGTGAAACAAAGGTTGGTGGGCTGTGGGCTCTCCATGGCCATGCATCAAAGTCGATGCCACTAGGAAATGCCACTAGTTTTGAAAAGAGAGGACTTTGAGCTTTGAATCCACAGTGAAGCCACGTTGAATCCACGTTGAATCTCTGCCTGATGGCATTCAATCGGTGAAGTTCACGCCAAAGTAAACGATGCGCCACTCCGTTGAAGTTGCGGGACTCTTCGGCACGGGCGAAGATCTCCTCAGCTCTGAAGCTGCAAACTCTTCAAACCGTGTCGATCGAACCTTGCGATATTTTGTGTCTATTGTGTGTCTATCGTACCTGTGCCTCAGTCATCTCCCTTCATTCCCTTCCATCTTCCAAAAACATACTCTGTCTCAAAGATTTTCATGCAGCCATAGCCATGTCTCCCTGGCAGAGATGCAGCCCACGGCCATGTAGTGCGAAATCTGAGCACTGCACAAAACGACACACGCTTTCTCTCTCCCTCTCTCTCTCTGAAAGTTTCAGGGAGGTCAGAAAAAGCTCTCCTGCACCGTTCCTTGTGCTTTCACCATGAATTGCTTCCTATACCACACTTGAACACAATGAGAAGCCAGGACATATCAGGACATTAAGGCTTTAGATGCACACGTCAGTGCATGCCAAAGATTGCCAAAGAAGGCAGTTGTGTGTGGGGGTGCCAAAGATTGCCAAAGCGTGTTTGCTTCTCATGTGTTTGAACAACGTTGTTGGCACACGTCATGAGCATTACCTATCCCCACAACATTCAAAAGAATATCTGAGGTGAAAATGGTGAAAACTGTGAAAACCATTGTTTCTAACTTCTAACCATTGTTTTTAACCATTGTGTAACTTACGTTTCTCAAAGGCGGTGCAGCAGTGCAATCGGTCGAGTCTTCGAGTCGCTCGAAGCCAACCATCGGGTTTCGCCAAATTCGCCCATTGCAGGGCGTCGTGACCCTTGGCACCGCCGCCGCCGGTGGGCAAATCCCACAGCACAGGTTCATGGAGGTCCTTCACCATCTTGACCGACACCAACAGGTCACGAAAAGCAACGGAAATCCTTTAATAAACTTCAAACTTTAGAACCCACCATAAAAATCCATAAAACACAAACAATCTCTCAGAATCATGTCCAGTGGCTCAGTTCCCTCCTCGCATTATGATGTGTTCTATTACTTAGCTCAATGTCATTTAGTTCTGTCGCTCATGTCCTTTATGGATCCTGTGGTCCTAGGGGATTCTGTTGCCGTTGCTGTGCTCCTTGGGTTCTTCGTTTTGCTCCCGGAGCCACTTCTCCAAGCTTTTCTGCGCTGCTGCTTCACCAGCCTCCGGCAACTCCTGGGACATCGCCTGACATCCAAATGCCATGCCTCGTGCCATGCGAAAGAGACCTAGGATGCCTAGGAAAATCGACTTGCCGGAGCCTCTTCGATCTCTTCTGCACTGTAACCCAAGAATTTCAGTGCTTCCTTGGAAACGGCATGGGCTCAAGGTCACCCTGCTACAATGCATTCTCTAACGATTCTCATGAAGCTTTGAATCACCTGAGGGCACTTTGGTCTTCATCACGCCTTGCAATCGTTACCTCTATTGGGAGAGTTTCACGTGTCTGGAATCTGGCCAAAACATGCTTGTCGCCAGCATTCGCAGGCGATGTTTTGACCATGGCCATTAGGCTCAAACACTTGAGCTTCAGCAAATTGTTCAAGATATTCAAGCATGTTAGCATTTTCAAGCACTAGCTGCTAGCTGCTATTACTGCCATAGCTGCTATTAGCTGAGTGTCACGATCATCTCGCAGAACTTGATCAGACATGAGTCCCGGAAGATCAACAGACAGCCCCTGCGAAAGCGGGACTTTGAACTTCTCCAAACTTCACAAAGCTGACGAAGCTGACTAAGCTTGCAAACTAAGCTTGTAAACTGGTTGCGGAAGTTTCCCAAGTTAATTCTTCGGCGTCCACGATTTTCGAAGGTGTGTGTGCTCCCAGCAATTTTCAGCCAGTTAGATTTCGAGCCTGCGGCCATGCATCCGGTGCAGCCACCGGAACACGAATGCGTGCAGCATCTGCCGTGCGGCCAGGGGAACGCCACAGGTCCTGCAAATCTCCAAATATCTCCAATATCAAAATCACAAATTGCACCCTGGTGGTGAAGTTTGCAATATGGTCTACATGGTCATTAAGTATGGTCCACAATATGGTCTCCATATGTTGAATCCAAAACGTCTTGAAAGCCGCCCATCCCAAAGTCATCCAAGACATTCTCCACGCTGTCGTCCTCCCAGCCCACGGTCAAACAGAGCTCTGTGTAGTTCCCTGGCGCTCCATTCACAGGGAAGGGCAAGTCCTCCAGCTTCGGAAATTGGAAAGTCTTCAAAGCAATATCTGCAACGAAAAATCAACAGATGCAAAGCTGATGCAAACGCAACTCATGAATCATGACTGATGAAATGGACTAATATCTGCAATATCAATGGCACACATCGGTATGATGCTCATGATGCTCTCTTCTGATATTCGTTTCATGAAAACGGAGGGATGGTGCTGTAGAAAGTCCTGCGACTGACATGTGGCGCTGGCGCTTAAAAAACACTGAGATGTGGCCGGCCTTGCGATGATAAAGGCCCATCGCGCCCCACTTCCTCCAAAGTTCACCGTGCGTCTTCGACAACACCTCCTCAACCTTGTCCTCAACATCGGTCTGCTCGGGAGAAACAGGTTCCTGAGCTGATGGAGCAATTTGGATCGAAAAGAAATGGATCGAAAGAACTGAGCAATTTGGAGAATTTCATCGTTGTTTCTCTCGTCTTTCTTGCCAGCATCAAGTGATGTTGCCAGGGTTGCCCGGGTTGCCTGGGTTGCCTGGGGTGCCTTTTCCAAATCTTGGAACAACTTGGCGTTGTGCGCAGAGGGATTAGAGTTTCTTAGAGTTTCTTGTCCCAACATCTTGCGAGCCCAGTGATCCCAGTGTGGGTATTGTTAAGATCAAATTCAAGGCATGATGTACAACGATGTAAAACAGTAGCCTTTTCGGCATGAAAACGGAAAGTTTGACGAGGACAACATTCCTGCAAATCGATGCAATAGATCACTTTCTCTTCAAACATTGCTGGAATCCTACTTGATCTTTGCCATTCAATCCTGGTGGAAGACCTAGGAAATGGATGAGTCCATGCTTGCTGAATTTGACAAACTTCCGTTGGGGGCCGTTGGAGGTGCTATCTAGCCATATCCCCCATGTTCGACTACGTCATCTCCGTCAAAGCCCGAGCAGCGCTTTGACACACCACCAGTGAACCGGCCGGCAAAGGGGCAAGGACATCTTCTGGTTTGCCATGGCACACCTGTCATGCGAATTAGCAAAACAGAGCAAAACAGATCTCTGTCCTGTGGTCATACTTGAGGCATCTTGAGGTATTGTCATAATAAAATGTCATAAGTACTCCAACGGGAAGCCATGCTATGCTTCAATGATTCAGTTTGCAAGACAGGTAAAGTTGCGCGAAGAAGTCAAGCAGGCCACAATCAAGCAGTGCATTCTGCAGTACATGATATGCAACCAACCGTTCACTTCATGTGATCTGGATTCATACATCACTATCATCATCATACATACATCACTGACTAATATTGATTATACCCTGGTAATCCCAATGATCTACGGCTCTTGTATTTTGAAACTCAGCTGACTCAACGACTCAACTAGGCACCAGCAAGCGTCCGCCCTTGGTAGCAATGGCATCACTCATGGCACGCACGCAGCGAAGCCAAAAAAGCGCACGCAAAGCACAGGTCTTGCGACCATCGAAGTCCACCTCACCAATCGTCACGTCACGTGGTCACGTGGTCACGTCTTCACATTATGTGGTCATGTGACAGGTCATTGAAAAAAGGCATGTCAGGCATGTCACTGAAAAAGGATGAAAAAGGCATATTGTCGAAAGATCGGTGAAATCAATATCACTCTCATATCATCCTCAAGTGTTTTCACACGGGTGTTCGCAAGTTTCTCGGAGTGTAGTCGATGCATCTTTGACACATCAATGTGGAGGCTCATGATGCGAAGAAGTCGCGGGCTTGCGAGTGGAAATCGACTTTTTGAAGTCCGGGTCAGTGACTCGCCCGTAGAATGAACCTTGTCAGATTGCACCAGAGATGGCCGATGACGAGTGCCGATGTGCAGGAGTCACAATAGTCACATTGCGAGCGTCTATGCTATCCCTCTCACAAATGAGGAATAAAGGAAGGGCAAAGATGTTTCAATTTGTTTGACGCTTTGGTTCAAAGGTTGCCAAACACACCGTACACGCCCTGTGAGTCTTATGGTTGTGGAATCCAGGGCACGATCCAGGAAGCGTGGGTCAAAGATAAAGACCGGCAATAGAGGGCGTTGATCAGTCAGCGCTTCTGCCACGGCTGCACGGACCACGGGATTATCCTGAAGCACCCAACGGAAACCGCTACAAAATCCGGCTGCGTTTCCTTTTTGACTGTCTTGGATCCAATCTCGACATTTACCTTTCCAGGATTGTGCCTGGACATTTGGATTTAGTCTATCCGAGTCTATCCATTGTTCCGCAGCAATGAATCTGACAGCACTTGGGATATCTTGGGAAACGCAAGATCCACAAGTCCCAAGTTTTCATGGCATTAAGATGGGTCAAGTCTGTGTTAAGTCCTGAAGGCGTAGGTCATTCCGCATCCACCAAACCACTGGCCCTGCATTGCGTGGCTTCTTCCACGGTGGTGCTGCTGCCATGGCTCAGGGTGAGGGCGCTAGTGGTTCAGTATAGCGTCCGTGGACCGACAAATCCAACTAGTACGCACTAGTGCTCTGATAAATCTGATTGGAGGTTTCTACCACCGAAAGACCTCAGCTGCTTATAAGCCGCTTGCCGCATGAGCACATGAAACTTGCCCGACACAGACCCAAATCGGTGGCATCACGGCAGAAGCGCTGAGGAAGCTTTCGGAGCACTTTTTCACGGCACGCGACCACAGCCGCCACTTTGGGCACCGGTCACAGCCTTGGAAGGGCCCCAAACAATATGAAAATGAAACAACATGAAACGAAATGAAATCACACTAAGGTCCATAGTCATATGAGTGTCACAAGGTAAGAGTCCTCAAAGACGATCAGTGTGGAGTTTCGAAAGCTCAGGTTCAGACTGTGTGAGTTCATCCTGCAACATCATCACCGTTGTCGTCTTTTACACTGATGTAGTTGCACAATGCTGCACAGTGGTGCTTGTCTTTCTATGATTTTTCTGATCCGTCGCACAAACGCTGCACCTCATCAGAAGATAACAAATCCAAGACCTTGGAGACGAGAGGAGACGAGAAAAATACCACAGATCTCCGCAGTTCAGTGGCATCCATGCTGGCCCAACTCTTTATGCCCATGACATGTCTACTAGACGTTCATGATACTATGCATACAAATACATATCATACACATCATACCTGAGAGGGGGGGGGGGACGAAAGCCAGCCGCCAAACAAATGCTCCGGCGGCGTTTGTCTCTTTGCGCTGTATGCTCTGTGTGTTGCATCCGAGAGCTGTGCACCACAGAGAGCTTTTATACACAGACCTTTTTACATACAAACACTTTTACACACAGACCTTTTTACACACAGACCCTTTTACGCACACACACGTTTTTTTCACGCCGACCCTTTTACACACAGACACTTTTACACACAAACACTTTTACACACAGACCCTTTTACACACAAACATCTTTACACAGAAATGTTTTTACACACAG
>BGPT01002584.1:85752-95950 GCA_003297045.1 Symbiodinium sp. clade C Y103
TGTGCGTGATTATGGAGCCTCGTGCCTTCGTCTACCTGCAGTTGGGATCTACTACATGGTCCGAAAGCGCTACAGGAATTTGGATGTGGCTATCATTGCTGCACAGTGTGGTGTGAGATTACCCAAAGTCCTTCAACGCCAAGTCGATTACGCATGGGNATGGGCCAAGGCCATGGCTGACATGGAAAGAGGGAAGGCGCAAAGACTCCAAACATTGATGCCATCCGCGCCTGAACGGGTTCATGACGTGGCCACGATCGTGGACGAGACCTCGACAAGTTTCGTTCAAGGAACTCGTGCTGCACAGCCGGGATCACAAGCGGCAAGCTCTTCCAGCAAAGGGCCCGCAAAGGGCAAGGAGAAGGGCAAGGACAAGGGAAAGGGCAAAGACGACAAGGGCAAAGGCAAAGATAAAAACACTCAAGTCGAGAGACGAACCTTGGACAAGTACGGTCAAAAGAGGCCCCGATATTAAATTTCGAACCTCCAAAATGGTAACACCGAAAATGATGATGATGAGCGGCGAGAGGAGACGCCGACATCGTCTACTGAGAGGAATCTGAGCGAGGCAATTTCACTGTAGAGTCCTGAAATTAACTCGTCTCACACCTCCAATCCACAACTGCCGAGACAGCATGTTGCTTGTCTATTTTGCAGATTTCAATGCATNTCACTGTAGAGTCCTGAAATTAACTCGTCTCACACCTCCAATCCACAACTGCCGAGACAGCATGTTGCTTGTCTATTTTGCAGATTTCAATGCATTGAATCCATATTTAATTCAAATTTTGGTAGTTAGCCTCAGTACATAAATGCACTATAGGGTGATGTATTTGCCCTGGATGGTAGACCGCTTCGCGGCCCATCCTGCATTGATTCGGACAGGGAGCTACGCTCCTCACCGGTGATGTGCCATTCTCTTTTGCATTGTGATTGTACAGGCGAACTCTCAATTCATTTCTCCAATTTCAGGCATCCCTTCTCTCGTGTGCCATGGCTGAAGCGTCTGGCACATGGGGGGTGTCAAGGGAATGCAGGTGAGACATCCATACACATAACGATGTATCATTATGTGATGTCGAACCCAATTCAGTGACTTGCGACCGCCAAATACCATTTNCTGATGTTGCTTTGACTCATCGTTGTTGCACGTGAAGCCTGAATCGTTACCTCATCAAGCGATTACTACTGACCCGGAACAGGGGTAGTTCTGTTCACACATAGCGCTGCGTGGCTATGAACCCTTTGAGACGGACTTTGATGAATGCATTATGAATGCTTCTGTATTATTGGGAGTGGCTCCCTTTGCATGCTTTTGCTCTCTCCCGTGGAGTGATATGCTTGTTGTGTCAGGTGCTTGTGCACACCCGTGGTGTGATGTTGTTTGAAGGTTGGCTGACTTGGCTTTTCCAGCTGCTTTGTGGCATGGGCTGGTCCCTGCAAGTGGCTTCGGAGACTCCTTTGAGTGACCTAGTGGATGAGGCGTGGGCACCTCTGATCTATGCCCTCTTCGACTTGACTTTTTGACACTTTCTGTTTTGTTCCACCACGTCCCTCGCTTTGGTTGGCGCTTGTGGCTCTTGAGCTTTGGGTGGCCCCAGTTTTGCCCCCTTGCCGACATCATGGGCTTCATAGGCCCTGAGTATGCCTGGATGTTCGATGATTCCCGAGTCGATAAGAAGATGGACAAGGAAGGTATCTCACCCGACCAGAAGCGTTTGACCTTCGCCGGCAAGCAGCTGGAGGATGGCCACACCCTCGCGAATTACAACATCAAGAAGGAGTCCACCCTCCACTTGGTTCTTTGCTTGAGAGATGGCAGGCAGATCTTCGTGAAGACCCTGACGGGAAAGACATGGAAAGACCATCACCCTCGACGTCGAGGCCAGTGACACCATTGATAATGTCAAGGTGGTTTTGATTTCGTCAATGGTGTCACTGGCCCTTGCTTAAAAGCATCCACAATGAGTCCAACCTCCAAGAGGGTGGACTGCTTGTGGATGTTTTTAAGCGTGGTGCTGTGCTTGTGAGAGGTGTGTTGGTGGCTTTGCTTGGGATCGGTGCTGGGCATCGTTTTATTGGGTGAGCTGTGTAATTCAATATACACCAATAAAATCTATTTACATTATTGATTCGATCCTTTAGAGGTTCTTTGTTGCATCGAACCCAAGAGCATTGCGCTTTTCGAACAATGGCAGCCCTGTGGGATGTTAAACATACATCAAGGATAGAGGAAACCAGTAACAATGATAGTAATAAGGATTTACCAGTATTAAGAGAAGACGCCGCATGGTATTGCCGCATGGGTTTGTGGTTTACTTCAAAAAAACATCATTGCATGTCCTACCTATCCACTGTACGGTTTGAACTTCAGAAAATGCCCAAAGTATCCAAAAGCGAAATAATGAACTGGGCAGTAGCATTTCTTATACGAATTCAACATACTTCAACCAAATCATTTAAGCAGGTTGATTCAGCCATGCGGATCTGATCAGGGCAACTAGCATTTCCTGCGAAATGCAGTGTTACGTCCAACTCTGGAATGATCTGAAATCTCGGTGTAAGATGATCTTGAATCCAGTTGTGTTGCTTCCAATTGGGACTTCTGCGGTTGCGATGTGTTGGATATCTTCAACCGTGCATTGCATGTCAGGGTTTCACACGCTTGTACAGAGAGCCTTTGCATTTCCTCGTCAACAATTCTGATCTCAGAATGCTTGAGTTGAGCGAAAAAGGGCATACACCTTCAGCGAATCTTTGGCTGTTTGCCAGAACCTGTGCATAACATGTTTTGACTGGTATGAAGAAAGTTGTCTTGCACATGAGTTTCCACGTTGAGCAACTATACAGTGTCTGCCAGACGCACCCTACCCTGTATTGCGAACTGTGAGAGCACTTTGAAATGCCTATGGATAGAGATTGATGGAGTCAGAGAAGGGTGGCCAATAGATCTAATAGGCTGAAGCAAACTTTCACTCAGTGCTACGCCAAGGACTCTCGCGGTTACCCCAAAGCGGGCTGGACTTGCACAGTGACGTTCTGTGCTCAGACCATCGTCTCGCGATCTGCTGAGTGTTCTTCCGAGATCCTCCACAGAGCTTTTGTTTGAGCCCGCACTTCAGATCAGAATGTGGCCATGATGACTCAGTGCTGTATTTAACTACAAGGATTTACCAACGCCAATCAGCTGCCTCATTTTTATTGACTCTTGTGTTGAAGTCGGAAGAAGAAGCAACCCATTTGATCATGTTTCTGTATTTTTGCAATTTTTTGCATACTTTTGCCAGAAATACTCCACCTCATGCCTCAGGTGTGAGAGGCCCTGGTGCAATCTGCCATCAGTTCTGAGCTTACACCAGCAGAAATTCCATCCCATAGTGATTTTCCACGATTTTCCCGCTGGTTGGTGAAGTTCCCCATGAACGGATCAATGGATGTAAATTGTTTATGAAATCAATTTGATAAAGAGATATTCATGTTATGCTCTCGATTCAGTGCAAAGTTCAAAATTTCTCCAATTCTCAACCGAACACAATGGAGAACTAGTATATTGCATTATTGTTATATTGATATTACGAAAGCCAGCCGAAGGCCTGGGCTGAGTATAGGTATAAGCGAAGCGAAGCTAATCTGGGGGGGTGTGGTGGGGGGGAGGCTCTGATTTGGGCCCGTTTGGGAAGGTGGCCGCAGGTTGGTGGGGGAGAGCTGAAAAACAGGTGCCTGGAATTTTCGTTTTTCGGAGCTTGAAAGGGAAGCTCCATTTTGGGCACTTTTTGGCTTTTTTTGGTTGATTTTTGGCGTTTTTTATCGGGTTTCAAAGGCCAAAACACTGTAATTTATAGTGTTTTTGTGCTTTTGGCATGGAACAATTACTTCTTGCAACATGCTGAAAACTGCGTAAATACCAGTGTTTTTGCTAAGTGCTGGCCACAAAACACTGTAAATACCGTGGTTTTTGCTACCAGGNTTGCAACATGCTGAAAACTGCGTAAATACCAGTGTTTTTGCTAAGTGCTGGCCACAAAACACTGTAAATACCGTGGTTTTTGCTACCAGGAGCAAAAAACACCGTAAATACCGTGGTTTTAGGCTTCCGAAGCGCAAAAAACATCGGTATTTACAGTGTTTTTTGCTCCGAGACTCGTCAAAAAACACGAAAACACCACCTATCTGACAATTTTTGGGCTCCAAAAATGAATGTAAAAAACATGCAGCAACAACGACAACAACAACAACAACAACAACAACAACAACAACAACAACAACAACAACAACAACTACAACTGTGTGTAAAAGCATTTCGGTGAAAAGATGTTTGTGTGTAAAAGGGTCTGTGTGTAAAGCCTCTGTGTGTAAAAGCGTCTGTGGGTAAAAATGTNCGGTGAAAAGATGTTTGTGTGTAAAAGGGTCTGTGTGTAAAGCCTCTGTGTGTAAAAGCGTCTGTGGGTAAAAATGTTTCTGTGTAAAGATGTTTGTGTCTAAACGGGTCTGTGTGTAAAAGTGTTTGTGTGTGAAAGCGTCTGTGTGTAAAGGCGTCTGTGTGTGAAAGGGTCTGAGTGTAAAAGTGTCTGTCTGTAAAAACATTTCTGTGTAAAGATGTTTGTGTGTAAAAGGGTCTGTGTGTAAAAGGGTCTGTGTGTAAAGGCATCTGTGTGTGAAAGGGTCTGTGTGTAAAAGAGTCTGTTATAAAGCGCCTGTGTGGAAAGGCGTCTGTGCGTAAAAGGGTCTGTGTGTAAAAGCGTCTCTGTGTGAAGATGTTTGTGTGTAAAAGGGTCTGTGTGTAAAAGTGTTTCTGTGTAAAGATGTTTGTGCGTAAAAGGGTCTGTCTGTAAAAGCTTCTGTGTGTAAAAGTGTTTCTGTGTAAAAAGGTGTGTGTGTGTGTGTGTAGCCACAACAACCACAACAACAACAGCAACAACAACAAAAACAACAACAGCAACAACACACACACTGTGTGTAAAAGCATTTTGGTGTAAAGATGTTTGTGTGTAAAAGGGTCTGTGTGTAAAAGCCTCTGTGTGTAAAAGCGTCTATGGGTAAGCGTGTTTCTGTGTAAAGATGTTTGTGTGTAAACGGGTCTGTGTGTAAAAGTGTTTGTATGTGAAACCGTTTGTGTGTAAAAGGGTCTGTGTGAAAAAGCATGTGTGTGGGTAAACGGGTCTGTGTGTAAAAGCGTCTGTGTGTCAAAGTGTCTGTGTGTAAAAGCATTTCTGTGTAAAGATGTTTGTGTGTAAAAGGGTCTGTGTGTCAACGTGTTTGTGTGTAAAAGTGTCNGTCTGTGTGTCAAAGTGTCTGTGTGTAAAAGCATTTCTGTGTAAAGATGTTTGTGTGTAAAAGGGTCTGTGTGTCAACGTGTTTGTGTGTAAAAGTGTCTGTTTGTAAAAGGGTCTGTGTGAAAAAACGTGTGTGTGCGTAAAAGGGTCTGTATGTAAAACGGTCTGTGTGTAAAAGTGTCTGTATGTAAAAAGGTCTGTGTATAAAAGCTCTCTGTGGTGCACAGCTCTCGGATGCAACACACAGAGTATACAGCGCAAAGAAAAAAACGCCGCCTGAGCATGTGTTCCTCTGTGCGTAACAGCGTTTGTGTGTAGTCTAACAGGGTCTGTGTGTCAACGCGTCTCTGTGTACAAGAGTCTCTGTGTGAGGNGCCTGAGCATGTGTTCCTCTGTGCGTAACAGCGTTTGTGTGTAGTCTAACAGGGTCTGTGTGTCAACGCGTCTCTGTGTACAAGAGTCTCTGTGTGAGGCATTGGTGTGTAAAAGGGTCTGTGTGTAAAAGTGTTCTGTGTCAAGCTGTTTGCGTGTAAAGGGTCTCTGTGTCAAAGTGTTTGTGTGTAACAGTGTCTGTGTGTCAAAGGGTCGCTGTGAGAAGGCATGTGTGTGTGTGCGTAAAAGGGTCTGTGCATCAAAAGGTCTGTGTGTAAAAGTATCTGTGCCTCAAGAGGTTTCTGTGAAAAAACATCTTTTTAAATGGCAGTTCCACGGTTCAGGGTCGCATCTTCTGACGGCGTGCATGCCCAGTATGGACTCTAGATGAAGCTGTAAAAGGGTCTGTGTGTAAAAGCCTCTGTGTGTAAAAGCGTCTGTGGGTAAACGTCTGTGTAAAGATGTTTGTGTGTAAAAGGTCTGTGTGTAAAAGTGTTTGTGTGTGAAAGCGTCTGTGTGTAAAAGGGTCTGTGTGAAAAAGCATGTGTGTGGGTAAACGGGTCTGTGTGTAAAAGGGTTTGTGTGTAAAAGTGTCTGTGTGTAAAAGCATTTCTGTGTAAAGATGTTAGTGTGTAAAAGGGTCTGTGTGTCAAAGTGTTTGTGTGTAAAAGTGTCTGTTTGTAAAAGGGTCTGTGTGAGAAAACGTGTGTGTGCGTAAAAGGGTCTGNGTGGTGCACAGCTCTCGGATGCAACACACAGAGCATACAGCGCAAAGAAAAATAACGCCGCCTGAGCATTTGTTTGGAGGCTGGCTTTCGTCCCCCCCCCTTCTCAGGTATATTGATTTAATATGTAAATATACAATATATATCTTGATTGATTATTTAATTGCTGCAATAGTTAAACCTACTCATATTCCTGAATTCTATAGACCAACAATTGTGTCATTTCTTCCCACAGCATTGGTCTTCCATGGCATGTCCTGATCGGCCGAGGAAGGCATTCCACCTGTTCCTAGCGCATGGCTAAGCTCGGAGGTGCTGCGGGTTGGAGGGATATGGCTGATTCGATGGATAAAAAACGGGGCTTAGAATCAGTAGTAAATGAACAAAGGGATGGAAAACTCGCCATGAATGTAGAACATTTTCCTGTTGAAACCCATGGATTTACATTTAAGTTAACTTACCGGAGGGTATATTATTATAGTTGTTTTTGTTTCGATGAATCGAGAGCGATATGGATTGTGGACACAATTGACAAATACCTTTACGATGGATTATGGGTTGAAGCATTTTGAAACATGTTGAAACGATCAACGGGAAATTGTCACCCCTCTGAAACGACATGCAGCAAAGGGACACTATAAAAAAGAACATGTTTTCTACTGATGAATGATTATATTCCGGTACAGCACTATTGTATCCTATAGTAGTTTACTGCCATTGCATGAACGGCTTTGTGGTTGATTGGTCTGAAATGCCAGATTTTCAAAGCATTTTACTACTCTTATATATACGTACAGCTGTCGCAGATAGTTCTGTTGGCACAAAAATTCCCCTTTGCTGGACAAAGACAATGAGGCATTTGCTAATTCATGGTGAGGAATTCTTTCTTGACCAGGACTCTCGCACCATGACATCTTGAATTTGTGATAGTTTCGGTGCCTCCACTAGCCTTAACTGACAAACCAAATATGATTTGCATCGTTCAAAATGCACTTTCGCCTGGAGCTTCTCTCGGCAGGTTGTGTCCAGCTTGCTGGTCGACCAGGGCAGCCACGGCAAAGTGGTGTCTCGGTTCAAGGAAGGTGGTGCAGTGGCTATGTTTTTGCCCTTTGTTGACTCAAGGATGCCCTTTGTTGAGTCAAGGACAATGTGTCTAATTCTGTTGAATTACCGTAATTACTTGTTTTCTGTGATTGTTTTTTCTTTGTTGGAATGGCGTGTTCCTTCTTGCAGTTGTAGTTCTGGTTTTTGTAACAGGAGTGGACACTTTTGTTGTTCCAGCGCCCAGTGAACGCCCACTGTACCACAAATCCATGTGCCACTACATGTTTTGAGCTTGACGAGGCATCCTGGGCAATGTCGAGATCCTGCTGGTTGATGAGGTGCTTGCTTGTCCAATGCTGGGGTCTTTTGACTTTGGCTGGGATACATTTGCTTCAAAGATGATTAAAACACACAAATTTAAGATGGTGGAAGAGATTCAACCGCAGATCTTGAGGCAGGCTGCACAAAATCCAGCGAGAATCGAAGATCACCTAGCTGTTCTTACAATCAGCCATCGGGCCATTGGAATCCCCACACTGAGTCCCAGCGCCAGGTGGCTCTTGTGGCTCTTGTGGTTCTTGCTGCTGAGATAGATTGCTGCCACGGTTTCTTTGCACGACTTCGAAGCTGATTTGGAGGTCTTGTATTGTGGTATATTGCCGGTAAAATCTGCAATCCCCTTGCAAAGCAAGGGATGCATTTGGAATGGACCGCCAAAAGGTGACTTCACAGGAAAGGGGGTGGCTTTTGACATCCTTCACCAGTTTGGGAGCCGCAACCCACAATAAAGACAGAGAAGGAGTTTGCCCGTCACAGCTAAGGGATGCATACGAAGGGATCTCGGTGGATCAAGGTGTGGATTGCAGACCATTGAACACTCCTGTGACCAGCAGATGTTTGTTGACAACATGAGACAACAACGATAACACCGTCAAAAAACACAGAAGTCTCCATCCAAAAGCATGCGCGCCCATTTCTCATGGCCAATCAAAGAGCTCTGGAGGAGCCTGGTACACTGAACAAGAATGATAAGAATAAAACATTTTTCCTGACTCAAGTCTGTGAGAGCTGTCTTTTTTGACCTCTTCGCTTGTCTCCACTCGTATGTCCTACACGTTTTCCGGTACAGCTGATTTCTGTAATTCCTACGGTTTACTTCCTTCAACTTGTTATGTGCTGTCCAAAGACATACTAAACAAGGAAAAGACGAAACAGCTCCCAAAATTCAGAATATAGATAATATTATAGAATGATATTGATATAGATCAAGCATGACTAAGATACACTAGATGATGCTGACAAAACCTAATGCCAGGTATTTGGAGGTTTCCTCAAGTGGGGGTACCCCAAATCATCCATTTATAGATGGACTTTCCATACCCTCAACTACTTTGGGTCTGGAATCGGTACGCCTCCAGCCATGATGTAGCTAGGGTCTTTTTGACTGTCATACCCAAAGTAGACCCTGCCGACTATACCCATTCCAGACCCTGTGTTGCCCATGTTAAGACATGTTAAGATGGTTTATGTTTTGGACTTTTGTTGTTTATTTTGCACCATGGTCTGTGCACCATGGTCCATGAGGGCCAGGAATTTTGAAATTATGTTTAGACCCTTGGTATCAGATACACCCAGCTCATCCCATGAACCTCCCAGGGTCCGTGAGGGCCGTGCATTTCAGACCCTTGGTGGGTTTGTGCAAAAATGGGCTGCATATATGAGCACGACCAATTGTTCTTAGCTGCAAGTCGCAAAGCCTAACCTTTGGAACCAATTTTAAATTTGAACACGTGCTTTTTGAATCTTTTATCACCTTTTGGTGGAGCGAACCCTCCAGTGCCTCACCATTGAAGTCCTTTTAACACAATATTCACACCCTCCATTATCCATTATAGACGGACTTTCCAGCATAAACTATCCATTTTGGGGATCCCCCATGTATGGAAACCCCCATTTAAGAATCACTGGCTTTTGTCAGACCAGTTGCTGTCCCCAGTGGGAGAATCCTCCACGTGGGAGATCAGGAGCTCACTTCAAAGCGCCAAGAGCTTGACTCCGACCTCGCAGAGGTCGGGCATTGGGTAGAGATCACAAAGATAGGAAGGGGTGAACGGGGTGAACGGGGTGAATTGGCCCGATTTCAAGAGAGGTCGTCAACAGTTGTTAGATGAGTTCCTTTTGAACCACGATTGCAGGAGCTTGGATGCCTGGAACGCAACGGACAGGGCAAGAAGGCCTGGAAAGATTTGATGAGCACCTTTTGGTGCGTGGCTGTATCTTCACAGGAATCTCTCAGTCTTTTGGAGCACTTGGAGCGCTTTTGAGGGAATCCATTGATTGAACTCTGTCATTTCAGAGAAAACTAATGACTGGTGGTTTGACACGCTTTGATTTGATGACAAGTGACATGAATACGTCGTCCGGCTCCAAGCAACTAGAAATTCACATAGCTCTGGAAAGAGGAAACTTGACACAAATTCGCAGATAGCAAAGCCATGCAGATCTTCGTGAAGACCCTGACTGGCAAGACCATCACCCTTGACGTCGAGGCCAGTGACACCATTGATAATGTCAAGGCCAAGATCCAAGACAAAGAGGGGATCCCACCTGACCAGCAGCGCCTGATCTTTGCTGGCAAGNAATGTCAAGGCCAAGATCCAAGACAAAGAGGGGATCCCACCTGACCAGCAGCGCCTGATCTTTGCTGGCAAGCAGCTGGAGGATGGCCGAACCCTTTCGGATTACAACATCCAGAAGGAGTCCACCCTCCACTTGGTGCTGCGC